>MU225379.1:35929-46398 GCA_018584345.1 Thuja plicata
ACTCCGCTGAGATTCTCAAAACCCTAGCTCTCTCTCTCTCTCACAGGTTGTTCTACAGCTTTCGGTATTTTGCTTGCAGGTGATCTTGGTTTGCTGTGGATTTGCACATTTGTGAAATCCTACAATGTGGGATTAAATTGATGGGCTCCCATATTCAGGATGCGATGCAGAATGCAAAGTGCTCTAACTACTTCAAAAATGCATAAAATTGGAAACTAAAAATATGGACACGTAGGTTTTGAGGTACTTACCAGCAATGGATAGTTGAATAGACACTGATGTCATCAGGTGAGCTCAAATCGATTCTTCTCCATGAGGACCACCATCTTCTTTACAGAGCTCTCAAATTACCAAGGATAAAAGTGAAAATGAATGGGTAAAAAGTGAATTTTGGGATATGTATTTGACTTTTTGAACTATTTAGGAGCTCCAAAACTCCTCCCAGACTACTGAAACTCAATTTTGTTCTCTTTCTAATCAATTAGGAATGAAATCGAATGCACAGACGATGTTTTACACAACACAGTAAAAATTTTATGTCAGTCACAAAAAATGCAGAATTGTTCCATATGTTCTAAAAATGATTTGCAGGCTTTACGTCGAATTGCACATTATTCATCAAAATCTTGGTCCAACATCATTTTATCAAACTAAAAACCCACATTTTAAATGTGATTAACTTTGTACAATTGTGTTTTCTCTTAACACACCTTTGTTCCTCCATTTCTTCTAGTTGATTCTTTTCTTGATCTAATCGATCAGTTCAAGTGATATATCATTTTACAGAGGGATATTATTCTTTTTCCTTCGAATTCATTCCAAAGGGGGCATGATCACACTTAAATCAATTAAATTCTTTCTCAAACATCATTAAATTTTTTTTTCCATCAAAATACTAAGGGCATGAAAACTTCCCTCGACTAAGTCAGGATTGTTGGATGGAAGTCTTTGTTTCTCACAAGATAGATATCTTATGTCTACATTTTCTCAGATTCTTATTAAGCTACTGGCAACTTTGTACTAACCTTTGTTTGATCAAGTTCAGAGACGGTATTATTAATTCTTGTATGACAACCAAGTTCAGAATTGGCATCTTTAAGATATTTGCTTATTGACCTTTGTTCGACCAATTCCAAAGTCAATTCTATCAGTCTTAGTTTAAACAAGTGTGAGACTAATCTCATCAAACATTTCGTTCGATCAAGTGCAAAATTCTCAAACTTTCTAAAGTCAACATAAAAAATTTCTTTGAATCAATGTGTTGCTCGCACATCAATTCAAAGAGGAGAAAATATAACCACCCTAATTTGGTCTGCTCTAACCATAGACCCTATTTTCCCTAAGTGTGATCATACCACTAACTATGTCAAGACAATTATTCAATTTATTGGCATAATTTATTTAAATCAAATTTAATATCCTAAGTGATTTAATCACTAAATTGCATTAATTGACTTAGCCAATTAAATCAATTCAATTAAATTAAAAACATGGCTAAAGTAATTAATTAAAAAGGAATTAAATAAATCCTAATTACAACTTCATTTTCAAAAGGGAAGTCAAATCCCTAGCTAGTGAGAGTTAAATCACTTGGATCACCTCACAGGGATCACCAAAGATTCAATCTCCACCTCTCTTCCACTTTCAATCCTAACCTCTCATTCACCAAAGTATTCTATAAATAGAATGAGTTTTAATCTCAATGGGCCCCTAATTCTTAATTTTTAAATGCAAAGTTATGTTGATCTTATTTTCATAGATCTTAATGCATTTTAGCTCATTCTTTCATAGCATTGTTATAATCTTTCACTTTGGAGCTTTAAAATGAACATTTCTTGAGCATTTAGATTCATTTATTTCAAATCTTCCATTCTAAGCTTGTATATGTCACTGATTAATGCATAATCTGAGGGAAATTATAGCATTCTTCACACTACTCTTAGATAGGAAGCAATAGGCCAATTTTAGAGATTGATATGCTTACTAACTCTTATTTTCATGATCTTTCACTAATATAATGACTTATTCAAGTGTTGTGATGAAGACAATAGGTACACAAAATAAAACACACAGGTCCAAGTCCACAAGATTATTTAATATTGGAGTTGGCTTCTCCATAGATAATTGGATGATAAACTTGGTTGTTATTTTGTACTCTAAACCCTTTTCAAGAACCAAAAGAACACAAAGGGGGAAGGGGAAACTCATCATGTGTCCTAATGGTGGAAACACACTCACCATATTTCCTATTTTAAACTATTGATGAAGAGGATCTCCTTAGTGATTACGTCTACATGACATGTAGTGTCAAACAAGACACCCCTGGTGTAGATGCCATTGATTGATGTCAAGACATAGAGGGGAGAAGTATCCCCACTTTACAACACATCTAGAGGGGTGAAATTTGTGTGATCAAAATGTGACACACTTCTATAAACCATTACACTTGAGAGAATCCATGAATAAGGAAGTATCAAGAAGTGGATTATAGCTTCATATCTATGATGTGCAAGAATCTAAGATAGTGTGAATGGAAGCTCTCAAATGTGCCTTAAGAAGAGACCCTTTCAAGGTGCACCATGGAATGGAAGATTCAAATTGTAAAGGAAGAAAAATCTTGTTTATTTGGTTTTATTAGGGTTTGATTGTGTATTTCCCTAACCTTTACATTTAAATTGTGGTTGTATTGAAATGTGATTATGAAGAAGATAAGATGTTCCACCTTTATCCCCAAATGCACAAATGCAAGATCCAAGTTGATCAACCCAAAAGAGGGATTAATGCACAAATGAATCAACCATTTGGAAATGAGAGTAAATAAGAAGATCTTAAATTTTGTTAATTGATTATATAGATATGATATATTATAATAATTGAAAAGGATGAAAGGAATTACCAACCTTAAAGAATTGTATATCTAAAGAATGCTATTTTTCAAGGTCTGTAGTCTGTTTCTCAAACATCTGAAGGATGATCCAGAACTGGAATGCGGAGATGAACAAAACCCAAAAATATTTTTCTGATCTAACACCGTATTATGAAAAAGGTCAACCTTGACCCACAAATTTCACCCCTGACCCAATAATGTCGACCTTGACCTGCATAGTGTTGACATAAAATTTATTCACAGAGCTCGAAAGAAAGCCAAAAAGGGTATCCAAATCTGAGTCCAAATCTGCAGTCCCGGACCTGTACCTGCAAGAAAAAGAGGTTTATTTGTTGGGGAGGAGGGGTTTTCCTTATTCAAACCCTAATTTAGGAATTAACCTTGAAATCAATAAAGTATAGAATGCTAGCAAGTAGTAGAATTGAATCTAACAATGAAGCTATGATATTTAATAGATATGCAATTGTAATTCAAATGTAGCAAGTATGTAAGTTTGGAATTCAATAGAAACCATAAACCTCCATGATTGTATGCTTTAAATCCACCTTGAAGAGATGATGAAGGATTCTTGAGGATGCACAAAGGATATTGAAGGAAGATCACACCATCATGATGGCTAGATCTAGGATTTGAATGATGAATCTTGAATGCTTGAACCAAATCCCTTCAAAGGCTTGAAAACTTGAATCCTTGATCTTCAATGGAAAACTTGAATTATTGAGGGGAATAATTGAACACCTTGAGAGCTTGAAAAAATTTAGAATAATGGATTCTTTAACCTTTTTCTTTCTTGACAAAATCTTGGTTAGAGTTTTTTGCATTTAGAAGACTTATTCTTGCTCAATATCGCTTAGAGAAAATGAGAGGAGAAAACTTCCTTTTATATGAAACTAGGCCACAATCTTCTAAGGAGGCTGACATAGGAGAATTGAATCATAAATAGAGCCTTTAAACCTAGGAGAGGACCTAATTTAAATATAATTTAGGAATCGACGCTTCAGAACCCGAAACAGCCAACCCGGAAGCGGGAAACAACTTTTGCAAAGACTACATCCAAAAACTGTGGGACCCCAAGATCTGAACCCTGTGTCAAGGTCAAGTTTGACCTTGACCTAGGTCAGGGTCAAGGTTGACATAGACCCAAAAGGTCAACCCTGACCTTGAGGTCGAAGATCTCAGGTCTGTAGTCCAGAATGCAGAAAACTAGATGGAAAGAAGTGGAAAGTGGGTAGAACAGGGGGAAAGCTAGATCTAGATCAGGAACCCATTCAAGGTGCTTGTCATGACCCCAAACCACCTACTTGGAAGGATAAACTAGTCTATCATGGAAGTGCTTCCATTTTCTTACTATCCATTTATCCCCCACTTTAGCGGGAGTATAGAAATCAAACATGCTCACGGTAAAGTTAGAAGAAAGACATTGGCGGATCACAATGAAGTAGAATATCACTAAGTCAAGGACATGAGTCCCTAGACCAAGGATTATAACTCAAAATACATACATAAAGATATGAAAGTAAAGAGAAATCAATCATCAAAAACATACATGACTACATAAGCAAGACCAGAGCAACACTATAGATAACATAGCTTCATGATCTAATCCTACTAGCATGAAAGAAAAAAGAGAGAAAAGAAAAAGTGATTACCTTTCCTAGAAAGATTCCCACCTTACTATGAATCACCAAGGAGGGAGAGCCCAATAGGTTCACCCATAAACTATGCTTGTAATTGTAAATGCATCTTCTAAGGGCTTTTAAAATATCCATAGATCCACATTCTTGTATCACTATGGAATATAAAATGCCTGTCCATTTAGGATTCAACAACTTATGTGTGTTATCTTTCAAGGATTTAGCATATTGCAAAATAAAAGGGTGCGTATCTCTTTAGGATTTATCAACTTGTGTGTGTTACCTTCCAAGGATTTAGCAAAAAAGTAAAAAGTAAAAATGTGTTTCTCTTCAGGATTTAGCAACTTATGTGCATTACCTTTCGAGGATTTAGCATGTTGTAAAATGTAAATAAATGTAAAATATAGTACAAGGGAGACCCTATATATTCCCCCCTCCTTATCATGACTACCCACTAGGCAGGATAAGGAAGAGAAAAGAGGATACCTACTTCACAAGGTAAGGAGATATCCTACTTAACAACAATGTATACCATATTCTTAGTGAAGAGCCTTGACCCTTACATCCAAGAACATAGATAATCATGAAATGGATATGTCACTTATGGAAAAAGGATCCTCAAAGATGAAGAGATCTTATCAACACGACCCTCACCATAGAGGAGTGCTTAGGATAAAATTGGCATCTTCTCAAGAAAAGAGGGACCAAAGATTCAATCAACAAAACCCCCTATAATCAAGAGGAAGCATAATCTTCAGATGAAGGAACCAAACTCTAACCCAAAGCAAGAGAAAGAGTTTATTAGAAACATATTTTTCCAAATAAAGAAGAGGTGATGAACTAGGACCATCACCTCCCATATAAGAGGGTATCAATAGTCAAAACACAAATTTTTATAAGGAAATAATGTTATATGATAAACAAATGCCACTAAGCTAAGGAAAGATAATCCTTAGATAGAGGAAAAAGGAAAATACATTGCCCCCCAGGTGTGATGGAAAGGGATATATCAAATTATATCAAGAGATTTTATAGCAAAGAGATATCCTTACAAAATAAATGTCCTAGAAAAGATATCATGGATGATTTATAGGGATAGAATATAGAAAGAATAACCAATTAAACGCAACACAAAAGATATGCTAAGAGTAAAATGGATCTTAGAAGACTAGAATAAGATACCTCTTGCCCCCCAGTGAATAGACAAGATGAGAAATGCAATCTAACTTGTATAAGAATGAGGGGAATGCCCTATATCAAAATTATGAAGAAATTGTAATACTACACGGGAATGAGATATAATTCCCAAAGCAACTCTTTCTCTAACATATAGCTTGAAATACACACAATCAACAAGTAAATTTTTATTACTATAATGAAAAGGACATTTATATTGAGAGAGAGAATTTCTCGGAATAGGTTTGAAGATTTCTTTCTTGGAATTCATTAACTGGACATGCACCTTTTTAGCCACATCTTGAGGAGTATCAGGGTGGTCTAAGGTATGTGTTGGAAGAATAATATGAAGAGGAGGATGATAGTTAAGATCAGCTACCTCAAATTGAGAAGGAGGGAAGCCTATACCATGCATATTTTGTTTAGGAGACACATGAATCAGGTTTTTAATGCCTTGTTCATTAACACTAAGCTCTAAACCCTTATAACCTTGTTTATCAACCATAGTATATCTGGTAGTGTATCTATCTTGCAAAGCTTCTATAGGAGGTGATTGATTATTGTGTTCCTGAGAAAAAATTTTTTAAGGTGGAATGATGGCTTTAGGAGAAGTTTCTTGGGATTTTCCTTTAATATTATCATGGACCGGATAAGAAGGGAAAGGTAAATCTAGGAATTCTTGCACATCCTCATCGTGTACCCTAGTTTGAGCCTCAAAAAAAGTGTGAGATGAAATAGGGATGGAAGATGGAAGAATAGGAGTAGGACTATTAGGAATTAGATTAGGAAGGTTAGGAGGAAGATTAGGAAGATTAGGCAATGGTGTATCATCTACCAAATTGTTCACATAATCCAAAAGAGTAATGAGTCCATTACAAACATCCTTAGTTTTAAAAGTAGGGAGACTAGTATTGGTCAATCTCATAATGGCATAAGAAAGTGCACTATGAAGAATGATAAATGTAATAAAATGGAGAATAGTATCATACACATCATAAGTACTATAAAGAGATGCTAAGAGAAGAATAATGAGAAAAATAGCCATACACCAAAAGATCTTCATAATGAATGAAATGCAAGAAGTGTTATTGTATATTTTATGAGTATTTAAATTTTTATTTTTGTGTTTATAAAATGCAAATTTTAATCTAAGATGTAAATCTAACACCAAAGAGAAGGAGTTGTCCATCGCAGGTTCACCAAAATGTAAAGGAAGAAAAATCTTGTTTATTTGGTTTTATGAAGGTTTGATTATGTATTTCCCTAACCTTTACATTTAAATTGTGGTTGTATTGAAATGTGATTGTGAGGAAGATAAGATGTTCCACCTTTATCCCCAAATGCACAAATTCAAGATCCAAGTTGATCAACCCAAAAGAGCGATTAATGCACAAATGAATCAACCATTTGGAAATGAGAGTAAAGAAGAAGATCTTAAATTCCATTAATTGATTATATAGATATGATATATTATAATAATTGAAAAGGATGAGGAAGTACCAACCTTAAAGAATTGAAGATCTGAAGAATGCTATTTTCTGAGGTCTGTAGACTATTTCTGGAAACTCTGAAGGATGATCCAGAACCAGAATGCAGAGATGAAAAAAACCTAGAAGTATTTTTTTGATCTGACACCGTCTTAAGAAAAAGGTCAACCTTGACCCACAAATGTCACCCTTGACCCAATAATGTCGATCCTAACCTACACAATGTTGACATAAAATCTGTTTGTGGAGCCCGAAAGAAAGCCAAAAAGGGTATCCAGATCTGAGTCCAAATCCGTAGTCCCGAACCTGTACTTGTAAGAAAAAGAGGTTTGTTTGTTGGGGGAGGGGTTTGCCTTAGTCAAACCCTAATTTAGGAATTAACCTTGAAATAAATAAAGTCTAGAATGCTAGAAATTAGTAGAATTGAATCTAACAATGAAGCTATGATATTAAATAGATATGCAATTGTAATTTAAATGTAGCAAGTATGTAAGTATGAAAGTTTGGAATTCAATAGAAACCATAAACCTCCATGATTGTATACTTGAAATCAACCTTGAAGAGATGATGAAGGAGTATTGAGGATGAACAAAGGATCTTGAAGGAAGATCACACCATCATGATGGCTAGGTCTAGGGTTTGAATGATGAATCTTGAATGCTTGAACCAAATCCCTTCAAAGGCTTGAAAACTTGAATCCTTGATCTTTAATGGAGAACCTGAATTCTTAAGGGGAAGACTTGAAAACCTTGAGAGATTAAAAACATGTAGAATAATGGATTCTTTAACCTTTTGATTTCTTGACAAAATCTTTGTTAGAACTTTTTGCATTTAGAAGACTTTGCTCAATATTGCTTAGAGAAAATGAGAGGAGAAAACTTCCTTTTATATGAAACTAGGGCAAAATATTCTAATGAGGCTGAAATAGGAGAATTAAATTGTAATTAGAGAATTTACCCCTAGGAGAGGACCTAATTTAAATATAATTTAGGAATCGACGCTTCAAAACCCGAAACAGCTGACCCGGAAGTGGGAAACAACTTTTACAAAGACCGACATCTGGAAACTATGGGACCCCGAGATCTAAACCCTGGGTCGAGGTCAAGGTCAACCTTGACCTAGGTTAGGGTCAAGGTCAACCTTAACATAGGTCAGGTTCAAGGTTTACATAGACCCAAAAGGTTGACCCTGACCTTGAGGTCCAAGATCTCAGGTCTGCAGTCCAGAATGCAGAAAACTAGATGGAAAGAAGTGGAAAGTGGGGTAGAACAGGGGGAAAGCTAGATCTAGATTAGGAACCCATTCAAGGTGCTTTTCATGACCCCAAACCACCTACTCAGAAGGATAAACCATTCTATCATGGAAGTGCTTCCATTTTCCAACTATACACAAATGATGATGCAAATGAGAGATAATCTAAGATGAAATGAAAGAACTAAGCTATGATGCAAATGCACGAACAAGGAAAGCAAAGCTAATCTAGAAAGATTATAATACCTCCTACTTAATCTATGTGACCTAAGTTAAATTCAATAAGGAAAATATAGAATGCAAGAGTGCTCAAGAATGCTCTAAGAATGCAAGTAAACAAAGTGATAGAATAACAATAACATGAGTGAGTAATCTATTATCCTTTTTTCAAGAGTGAGGAGAGAGCGTCCTTTTAAAGAGAAATGAATGGTAGAGATTAAGAGGAAAAATTCAATGGTGGAGAAAAATCCTCATTTTGACTTTGGTGCACAAGATTCTCACGAGGCAAAATCAATGGACATGGATAAGAGGCAAAAATATGTGTGGAAGAGAGTAAGAGGAAAAAGGAGATTCCACTCATCTTGGAAAGTGTGCTTTCAATGTGCAAACAAAAAAGTATTTTTATTTTTGTTTTAAATTAGGAAATTCCATTTTCATTTGCAAATATAGGATAAGGTGGATTTTATTTAATTAAAAGAGGACATGTTCTTTTAATTAAATAAATCTTAGGATAAAGTGGCCAAACTTTAGGATATCATCGAATAAATGATAAAATGATAATTTTATCAAGAAATAAGAGATTAAATCAATTTGAAAAATTAATTAAGCACAAGATGTAGTCTAGTATTTAAATTTTAATGTTTAGAAAGGGTGTCTTAGAGTTTACTAGACTATTTTTGGGTGATTACATTTACCCCTCTTTGACTAATATCTGAGCAATATGGGAACACATTGAGTTAAAGAATGATGATGTCAAGGTAATTTAAAGAGATTTGAATACAAACTTGATCGAATGAGGCAAAAAAAGGCAAATAATCCCAAATTCGATCGAACAAGAACTAGCAAAGATTGCAAGATTCTAATGTACATTAAACAAAACTGAACACTAATACAAAGATTGAAAGACAAGACAATATCAAAACTGGTATGATGCAATGAGAACTAATATGTCCAAAGAGTGAATCAATTTACAATTTGAAAGATAGGTTATTCATGTCCCTTGGGGATCAAAATAGAAATGAGGCAATGTAGATATGAGATAGATTTGATCAAATTAGGATAACATAAGGTTCGATATGATTGATAAGCGCACAAGACCAAGTTTGACCACCAAGTGATGAAAATTTTCTCTAGTTTGAGTAAGGTTGACTAGAAAGGTATAGAATTAGAATTAGGTCAAAGAAATAAGAAAGGTGATGAAATGATGAAGCAGAAGAAGAAATGGCGATTGCCTCAAAAGATTGAAGAGATTAGCCTCAAAGGGGTAGTCAACTACTCCTAGAAGAAAATAATTTTAAAATGCAATTTTGACAATCAAGATGAATTCATATTTCAATTTCAATCCTGAAAATGGAGCCAAGATGTCAAAATTAGATAAGGGTGCAATTTTCACAGAAATTCAAGACTTTGAAAATTTAGGTCAAAATGCTATGATCAATGTTGTGATTGATGAACATCAATCTACCCAAGAACACCTGCATGCATAGCTATTACAAACAGAATGAAACAGACAGAAGAGAGAAGGATCCAGAAAGCTATGGCGGCCGATAGGCCAGAGACTGAAAAAGAATTGTGACAGAAATAAGCTTCTATTAACAATGATTAAAATAATACAATCTCCTTATGAAATACAAAGCGGACAATCCTTATAAAGGATGCCGAAACCCTAAAAGGGAAACTACTACAAAAAATAGAAACTACCTAAGGTTAGCTTAAGAAAACTAGAGTGAATAGGGAAGTTACTAATTAGATCATAATGATTTAAATTAGTAACCCCGATAGACTATTACTCTAACACCCCCCCTTAAGATAAGC
>MU225379.1:47549-79186 GCA_018584345.1 Thuja plicata
CCGAGCGAAGCGGAGCAAAAGGAGAACCACCGGCGGAGCGGGGTTTGTGGGCGGGGCGCCTGAACAAAAAGCAAGCCGGGCCGCATGGGCGGCGGTGGCGGTGTAGAATCTGGGGCGGCGGGCGGCGTCGAGCCGCAAACGAGCTGGGTGGGCGGCCGACCACCGACCGGCTGCGGTGGCACGGCGATGGTGCGGTGGTGCCCAAAACAAATTTGCACCGGCTGCGTATAAAATAATCGCATAAAACACATAAAATGTGTTTTTTTTATTTATTTTTTTTTATTTTTCACATCCGTACGGCCCTTGGAGGACACGAAAAAATTCTCAGAGGTCCCGGTACCCAAAAGGGTCAAAATTTTATATGATTTCGACTCTCCCAGGCCTTCTGGACGCAATGGTGGAGTCCTTTTTGGCTCAAACAGCTCTGAAAAATAGAGACCCCCCAGAACCAGAGACAAATGCTGGAAAAGCTTCTGAAAGCTTCAAACCCTCGCTGCTTCAACAGAGAACAAACAGCCGGATGCAGGAGAGCTCTGATACCATGTTGTGATTGATGAACATCAATCTACCCAAGAACACCTGCATGCATAGCTATTACAAACAGAATGAAACAGACAGAAGAGAGAAGGATCCAGAAAGCTATGGCGGCCGATAGGCCAGAGACTGAAAAAGCATTGTGACAGAAATAAGCTTCTATTAACAATGATTAAAATAATACAATCTCCTTATGAAATACAAAGCGGACAATCCTTATAAAGGATGCTGAAACCCTAAAAGGGAAACTACTAACAAAAATAGAAACTACCTAAGGTTAGCTTAAGCAAACTAGAGTGAATAGGGAAGTTACTAATTAGATCATAATGATTTAAATTAGTAACCCCGATAGACTATTACTCTAACAATCAAGAGGGAAGATAAGCGATCGAGCACAGCTGACTATCCATCCAAAATGATTAAGGAGGCTCTCTCCTAACTTGAATGCAAACTAAAAATGAACCCTAAAATTTCAAACTACTATGAAGATGCAAAGTGGGATTTGCAAGGGTCAATTAGATAGTTCCTTATTTTTATCAGTGAGCCTTATTAAGGGACACCGCGAGATCATGCAACCATCACTAGTGCAAGAGAAACAATGAAGATATGAATAAAATATATATCACATAGAATGTAGGAAACACATGTAAGCATCAAGGCACAAGAGCCGAGATGACCTAAATATGGTTTCCATGTTAATGTTGCAAAATTGTACCAGCATCAAGGCATAAGCACCAAGATAACCATGAGTATGGTCTTGCATAAGAAAACATAATGTAACAGTCAAGGATATAGCTCTAGATCTCCCCAGTGTCCAAGGGGTCAAAGAAAGAGACACCTAGGATCATCATGTGATACCCACAGACAAAAATCAAAGGAAACATGCCCCTTGCCCATAGTTCTCTAGTCATAGAATCCCAGAAATACTAAGGAAGGAACATTCAGTGAAAATAATTAATCAATCAGCACACAAAGAAAATAAGTCATAACATGTCTCAAGCATTTCAATTTAAGTGCAGTGTGCAAAATAAGAAAAGAATAATCACTAACTCGCTAGAACTCATGCCTATAAGTGAGAAATATCACACAATCCTAGACTTTAGACAAAGCATCGACTCAAAGTAGCATAGATGATAAGTGTTAAGAAACACTCAATCTCCCCTAGCCCTAGACAAAGATCAATCCCAGACCAAAGAGATTGGAGATAGAATTCAAAAGGTTTTGAAGCACAAAGCGACAAGCTGATAGACATAAGCACATGGGTTTCAAGTAGTGTTTGTTTCTAGGTTTTCCCCACTTGGAAGGACCTTTTTTTTTTATACATGAAGGCACCTCAGAGAGGTTTTCACAAGGATAATCATTTTTTCAAAACTTTTTATAATTTTTAGGATTTTTTTTAGCACATTTTAGGATTTTAAAGATTTTTTTAAGACATTTTAGGATTTTTAGAATTTTTTAGGATATTTTATGATTTGTTTAATGACATTTTAGGATTTTTAGGATTTTTTTCAAGACATTTTAAGATATGTACAAAGCTCAAGAGCATCATGTGTAGAATTTCTTCAAATGAAGGATGTTGATAGGTTTAGGGAGATGTTCTCCCTCAAGTGTAGAAAGATTATAGGCACCAAATCCAAAAGCAGTAGTAACTATGTAGGGACCCAACCAATTTGGTTCAAAATTCCCTTTCTGTGCTCTATTCTAGTTATTTTTGGATTCTCTCTCAAGATGTGATCTCCAACTTGAATTTTTCTAGAATGAACCTTTTTGTTATAGCTTTGTGACATCCTTTTCTGATATACCGTCATGTGGTCAAATGCATATCTTCTACAGTCATCCAAAATTTCTAGCTCTTGTAGGTGCATGATTCTATATTTATCATCTGTGATGAGACTTTTTAATGAAACTCTTAGGGAAGGTATCTCAACCTCAAGAGTTAAGACAACTTCATACCATAAATAAGTGCAAAGGGGGTAGCTCCACTAGGTGTGTGAATGCTAGTTCTATAGGCCCATAGTGCTGGATTTATTTGTAAGTGGCAGTATCTTCTTGATTTTTTGACTATTCTGTGAAAAATTCAATAGTTTCTTATTAGAATCTTCAGCATGGCCATTACCTTGAGGGTAGTAAATTCAAGACCAATGTTATTTAATCTTGAATTTCTTACAAAACTTCTTGAGATTTTTGTTTTTGAATTTTCCTCCATTATCAGTAACTATGGAGGAAGGTATGATGTAGCAACAAATGATATGATTGAGGATGAACAAAGACACTTGTTTCCTTGTAGAAACCAAAAGAAGAACAACCTCAACCCACTTTGTAAAATATTCTATTGCAGTAATTATAAACTTATATCCACTAGATTAGTTAGGATGTATTTGACCCACCAAATCAAAAGCCCACTTCTAAAAAAGCCAATGTGTAACATATGGAATAAGTTCCCCACCTGGAACATGGATCAAATTCGCATGCATCTGACACTTCTTACAAGACTTAACATAGCACACGACATCATTATGCATAGTAGGCCAATAATAACCAGCCCTCATTAGCTTTCGAGCTAGCACACGACCATTAGAGTGGGACCCACATACACCATCATGGACTTAAGGTAACACACATTTAGAATCATCTTTCTCTAGACACCAAAGAAGTGTTCCATCTAGACCCTTCCTAAACATGTCACCAGAGATGAGGGTATAACAGGAAGCATTGCGAATGAGTTTTAATTTCTCATTACAGGTTAGGTTATCAAGAATGAATTGGTCACCCAGGTAAGAGTAAATTTCAGCATATTAAGAGGAATCATGACCAATCACAGTACATATGATGTGATTTTCAGGGGAATAATAGGCAGGGTAGTGTAGTTCTTCCACCAGGAATTGAAATCTGGACTCATGCTCTTCTAATTGTAAGATAGAAGCCAAAGTGGCCATGGCATCAACCACCCTATTTTCATCTCCATGGATTTGCTGAAATGTGACAAAAGTGAAGTAATTCTTGAGATCAACAATCATCTACTTGTAAGGAATCAATTTATCATCTTTAGTTTGATAGTCATCATTAGTCTAATTTATAATGAGCTGAGAGTCTCTAAATATATGTAGCTTAGTGATCCTCCATTCAATAGCCATTTTTATCCCATTTGTCAATGCCTCATATTCTGCTATGTTGTTTGTGAAAGGAAATAATGACTTATATGAATTTGGGATAATGTATCTATGAGGTGTGACAAACAAAACACCAGCTCCAACACCATTTTGTGTGTAATATCCATCAAAGAACATCTTCCATGTTCGCTAAGTCACATACATAATGTATGAATCAATAAAATCAATCTGTATAGGGGCATTATCTTGTAGAGGGAATTCAACTAGTTGATCAACAATTACTTGTCCTTTTATCACCTTATAATCAACGTACTCAATGTCAAATTTAGAGAGAATCATCATCTATTTGTTGGAGATTTGCTTCTATGAAAATTGTTGATTGTATGTTTGTCATTGATGACAACATATAATATACAACAATGTCCTATAAGAAATTATCAGTATAGATATTTTGGAGCCTTTCATGTTTATTTCCATGGTGTACACATGTTCTGGTTGCTATGTGCATTCACGCAGAGTCAGATATGCAGTTTTAGTTGAGTTATGTTAGTCTATTTTGATAGTTATAGTGACTGAAGATTATCTGTGAAGAGCCGACGTAATTACATTTTTTCTTGAGTTGCGCCTATCTTTGGGATATGCGTGTTTGTATTCATGTTTAGTTATGAGTTAAATTTAATTATCTAAAGGTGCTAAATGTGTGCTAACAAAAGCGGGATAATTGAGTCATTTTGGTAGAGTCCACTATGTGAAGCGTCACGTCTATTCAGTTTGGGTTGCATGATTCTAATCAGGTTGTGTGTTTGACTTGGCTGACAAAAGAAGTATTGAAGGGACTCCTAAAGCCAACTAAGATCACATATTTTGGGAAGATTCTTATAGTAGTTCATTTGGTGAACGCTAAGTGTGAATGAGAAGAAAAGAGACAGAAAAAGTACAGAACAGAATGTTCATTGTTTTGGGATAGTAGAGACATTTCATTCATCAAGAAAAGATCTATGTGAAGAAGTGGAAGTATACAAAACACTGGAACTGATCAAGACAGTAGGTCTACCCAAATAGTTCATTTATATGATATAGTGCATATCTATTTTACTGAAGGTTGCATCCTTCATCATTTTAGTAGTGAGCTTTTGGATAGTGAGTCCTCACCCCTAACAGGGTTATTTGTAAAAGACTCCTAACAGGGTCATACCCTTAACCAGGTTAATGTACTTATTGCATTGTAAATAATGACTCCTAATAGGGTTGCAAGATCTTCTAATCAGGATAATTATACTCAAGTACAGTTCTTTGTGGGTGCTAATTCCCACCGGGGTTTTTACCTATTTGGTTTCCCCGTAACCAAAATTGTTGTATTTTATCTTGTATGTGTTAATGCTTAATGTTATTCTATAATTAATTGAAGAAAAGAATTAAACTAGCTGATAACTAATTCACCCCACCCTACTCAGTTATCCCTTGGGACTATTCCAATAATTGGTATCAGAGCCAAGTGCCTTGGAGAGAAAGCCTAACAGCTTAAGGTAGATCAAAAGGCGTACTTTAGGAAAGAGAGTCCTAAGTTTGATGGAGAAAAATATCATGACTGGAAGAATAAAATGATAACACATCTTTAGTGCATTGGTTTTGAGATCTATGAGATTGCTACTCATGAAATTGATGTTCCCACCTTGAAATACCTTGCAGAAGAAGACTCTACAAATAAACAAAAAGAAGTATTCACTCAAAATGAAATTTCCAAGGAGGTCCTAATTAGTGCCCTATCTGACAGTGAATTTTCTGAGATCAAAAAGGCAGAAAGAGCATATTCAATGTGAAAATACTTAGAAGATATGTTTGAAGGAGATATCCAAGAAAAGAATGTGTGTAGAAAGACATGGAAGAAAAGATATAATAATTTAGAGATGCTACCTAAAGAGAACATCAGAGCTTACAATCAAAGGATTAATGATGCAGTATCAGGTATCAGGAACAATGGAGGAGAAATTTTGGAGGATCACATAATGGACAAACTGATGACCACATTGACAATAGATTATTAAAGAAAGATTAACATCTTGGATGAAACCATGCAATTCTCAAAGGACTTCATAAATAAACCCTGATCAGCAAAATATCTGCATTTGAGATATCAAGAATGAAGACATAACCTAAAATTGAAACAACTTTCAATGTCTCAGTCCATGGTAAGAAATCTTTAAGTAGCACAAATGAGAAGGAAGAAGTTGACACTGAACTAGAAGCAATAATTTCTATGATTGCCAAAAAGGAATGCTATCATGATGAAGATGGTGTAACTGATGATGGTTTAGGATAAGATCCATTAAAGACATTGAGAAAATTCTTGAGGAGATGGATGTTGAAGATGAAAAAGAAGCACAAGAGTTAGCATTAGTTTCCAAAGCAGACATCAAAACAGACTGGATCATAGACAGCGGGTGTTCACATCACATGATAGGTGACAAAGATAGATTTGTACATCTAGATAAGCACAAAGGTGGCATGGTTAGATTTTGAGATAGCACTCCCAAACCTATCATAGGCAGGGGTTCTATTACCTTAGATGGAAAGAACAAAATAGATGATGTTCTTTATGTTGATGGTTTACATCACAACCTTCTAAGTGTTGGACAACTACTTGACAAAGGATATCAGTTGGAATTCAAAGACAAAAAGTGCATCATTAACAACAAAAAAAGAGACATGATTGCATCAAGCTCAAAGACCAAAGGTAATGTCTTTCAGCTCAACTCTGAAGTAAGTTTTTTTGTTGCAAAAGTGGATGATAGTTGGCTATGGCACAAGAGACTTTGTCATATCAATTTTGACAACATAGTAAAGATAAGTAATGTAAAGGCAGTAAGAGACCTTCCAAGTATTGCAAGACCAGTTGATACTATGTGTAGGGAATGTGTGATGGGAAAGCATGTAAGGTCCTCATTCAGAATAAAATAGAACTCAACAAAGAACAAATTAGATTTGATACATATAGACCTATGTGGACCAACTCAAACAAGATCATACTATGGAGAGAGGTATTTCATTTTGTTTGTTGATGATTTCTCAAGGATGATGTGGGTTGCATTCTTAAAAGATAAATATGAAGCTTTTGAGAAGTTCAAAGTATTCAAAGCTAAGGTTGAAAATGAATCTAGATTGAAGATAAAATGTCTGAGATCAGATAGAGGAGGAGAATTCACCTCTAACCAGTTTTATGACTACTGCGAAGAACATGGAATCAAAAAATAGTTAAGTGCTCCTAGAACTCCTCAGCAGAATGGGATTGTAGAAAGAAGGAACAAGATAATATTTGACATAGCACACACTATCATGATTCAAGGAAAGGTTTCCCATACCTATTGGAGAGATGCGGTGAATACAATAGTCTACACTATCAATAGAATCCAGTTAAGGCCAGGTGTAGACAAGACACCTTATGAACTTTGGTTTGGTAATTTACCCACTGTAAAATACTTCAGAATATTTGGAAGCAAGTGCTACATCAAGAGCGATGACAGTATTGGCAATTTTGATGCTAGAAGCAATGAAGGTATTTTTATTGGTTACTCTACTAAAAGAAAAGCCTATAGATGTTTTAATCTAAGATTGAAGAAGATCATTGAAAGTAATCATGTAAATATTGATGAGAAGTTTATGATTCAAGAAAGATACTATGAATATGCACCCATGATTGAAGATGAACCCAGACCTATCAGTAAGGGCACAATTATTGAAGAAATTTTTGACTGTATTGATGTTTCATGCAACAATCATGAACCAAGTCAAGAAGAATCACATATTACAGATGAGATTGTCACTCCTGAAAACTCAAAATACACATCTAAATACCACTCTAAGGAAGACATCATTGGATATCAGAGCGCTAAAGTCTTGACAAGATCCAGAGAAAAAGGTTCAACCATTGATGAAGAGGTATGCTTACTTTCTCAAATTGAACCCTTAAGTGTTGAAGATGTGTCCAATGATTCATATTGGAAAAGTGCTATGCAAGAATAATTGGATCAGATAATCAAGAATGATACATGGGAACTAGTCCCTAGACCTCATGACAAGAATGTGATTGGAACAAAGTCAATATTCAAGAATAAGATGAATGAAGAAGGTACAGTGGTAAGAAACAAAGCAATACTGGTATGTAAAGGATATGCAAAAAGAGAAGGAATAGATTACACTGATACATTTTCCCCTATGAGCATACTAGAAGCTATAAAGTTTTTTCTAGCCTATGCAACATTAAAGAACTTCAAAGTATATCAAATGGATGTCAAGTCAGCTTTTCTGAACAATGACTTGAAGGAAGAAGTTTACATAGAACAGCCTGAAGGATTTAATCTATCAGACAAACTAGACATGGTATGCAGACTAAAGAAAGAACTTTATGGACTTAAACAGGCCCCAAGAGCATGGTATGAGAGACTTGATGGTTACTTAACAAAGATAGGATTCAGAAAAGTAGTAACAGATTGTAACTTATTCATAAGAGAGACAAATTAAGGATTACTAATTGTTTCTATTTTTGTTGATGACATTATCTTTGGAGGTAATGACAAGCTTAGTGCAAAATTTGCCAAAGAGATGCAAACGCAGTTTGAAATGAGCATGATTGGACTTATCAAATATTTTTTGGGATTGAATGTAAAACAAAAAGACAAAGGCATATTTATAAATCAGTCTAAGTATGTGAAGGAGATATTGAATACTTTTAAAATGGAAGATTGAAAACCAGTAAGCACACCCATGATAACATGAAGAAAGCTTTCTAAATATCATGATTCCACAGTAGTTGAAAAGACACTATACAAGTCTATGATTGAAAAACTCATATATCTTACTCAATCTAGACCAGATATTTCCAATGCAGTTGGCATTATTGGAAGATTTGTAGCTGAACCTAAACAAAATCACCTAATGGCAATAAAAATAATATTCAGATACTTAAAGAGGACTATAGACTATGGCTTATGGTATCCTAACTCAGAGAACATACAACTTCATGTGTATACATATTCAGATTGGGTAGGTTGTGTTGATGAAAGGAAGAGTACCTCAGGAGGAGCAGTATTTCTTGGAGACAGGGTGGTTACTTGGACAAGCAACAAGCAAAACTGTATCTCTCAGTCAATAGTAGAAGCTGAGTATGTTGCAACAGCACTGAATTATTCAACAATGGTTTGGATCAAACAGATGATTAAATAATTTGATATTCAGATTGATTATCCTATTGTTATTCACTTTGATAACACTAGCACTATCAATATGTCAAAGAACCTTGTGATCCACGCAAAATAAAAAACACATTGAGATCAAATATCACTTTCTAAGAGAAAATTTTGTAGATAGAGAAGTAAAGTTAGGTTATGTGAGCACTAAAGAATAGTTAGCAGGCATTTTTACAAAGCCTTTATCAAAAGATACTTTTGAGTATCTTAGGGAGAAGCTGAGTGTAATTCCCTTTCCTGAGTCTAATTATAATTTTTAGCAAAGAACACCAATCCTTGGTGACTAATGAATGGTTGAATACTCTACTTCTGGAGTAGAACCTATGCTTCATAATGTTTGACACCCTTTTCCATTGATGTCAAAAGGGGGGTATTAGTAAGGGGGATCATATACTCTAGGGGAGGATATAGTCATGAAAATAAAAACATAGTCAGAAGAGCAGCAACAGTAAACTGGAACCCTTAATGAGGATATTGAGAAGATTGTAAAAAGAAGGAGGATACTTTGGGTTGATGGTGTTCTTCATATCATATGTTGTCATCAATGTCAAAGGGGGAGATTGTTGGAGATTTGCTTTTGTGCAAATTGTTGATTGTTTGTTTGTCATTAATGACAACATATAATATACAAGAGTGTCCTGTAAGAAATTATTAGGACAGATGTTTTTGAGCCTTGCTTGTTTATTTCCATGGTGCACACATTTTCTAGTTTCTATGTGCATTCATGTAGAGTTAGATATGCAATTTCAGTTGAATTATGTTAGTCTGTTTTGGCAGTTACAGTGACTGAAGGTTATCTGTGAAGAGCCAACGTAATTACATTGTTTCTTGAGTTGTGCCTATCTTTGGGATATGCATGTTTGTATTCATGTTTATTTATGATTTAAAGTTAATTATCTAAAGGTGCTAAACGTGTTCTAACAGAAGTGGGATAATTGAGTCAATTTGGTAGAGCCAACTATGTGAAGTGTCGCGTCTATTCAGTTTGGGTTGCGTGATTCTAATCAGGTTGTGTGTTTGATTTGGCTGACAAAAGAAGTATTGAAGGGACTCCTAAAGAAAACTAAGATCAAATATTTTGGGAAGATACTTATAGTATTTCATTTGATGAACGCTAAGTGTGAATGAGAAGAAAAGAGATAGAAAAAGTACAAAATAGAATGTCCGTTATTTTGGGACAGTAGAGACATTTCATTCATCAAGAAAAGATCTATGTGAAGAAGAAGTGGAAGTATACAACACACTAGAAATGATCAAGATAGAAGGTCTACTCCAATAGTTCATTTATCAAATATAGTGCGTATCTATTTTACTGAAGGTTGCAGCCTTCATCATTTTAGCAGTGAGCTTTTGGATAGCAAGTCCTCACCCCTAACAGGGTTATTTGTAAAATACTACTAATAGGGTCAGACCCTTAACTAGGTTACTGTACATATTGCACTGTAAATAACAACTCCTAATAGGGTTGCAAGATCTTCTAACAAGGATAATTATACTTAAGTATAGTTCTTTGTGGGTGCTAATTCCCACCAGGGTTTTTACCTATTTGGTTTCCCCGTAACCAAAATTGATGTGTTCTATCTTGTATGTGTTAATGCTTAATGTTATTCTATAATTAATTGAAGATAAGAATCAAAATAGCTAATAATTGATTCACCCCCCCCCCCNTTCCCCCCCCCCCCCCCCCCCCTCTTAGTTATCCCTTGGGACTATTCCAACACTATTTAGCGAGTTAACTAGTAAGAGTAGCTTTATTTATTAAATATTTCAAAGGATCAATTTTTGTGATACATTGTGTAGTATGTTCCATCATATAATGTATGAGTTTTTGAGATACAAACACCACTGCAAGGCAAGATTTTTCAATGTTGTTGTAATTGATTTCATAGGATACTAATATTCTGCTGATGTAGTATATATCTCTTTCTTTCCCATGTTCATCTTGGTGTTCCAATAATGCCCCCAAGGATGTGGTTGTAGTTGAGATGCACAAAATAAGAGGTTTCCCAGGAATAAGAGGCATTAAGACTAGAGGTTTGGCCAAATATTCTATGATCTAATTGAGACTTTTCTTACATTCCTCATTCCATGTACATGAAGCTCCTTTGAGTAGATTCTTATTAAAAGGTTCAGCTCTGTCAACAAGTTGAGATATGAACCTCCTAATGGATTGAAGGCATCCTTGTAGGCTCCTTAATTGACTTATATTTTTTGGAGGTGGCATCTCCATTATAGCTTGGAAATTTTTGGGGTCAACCTCTATTCCCTTAGCTGAAATGATGTATCCATGTAATTTTATCGAGGTGACTCCAAAAGTGCATTTCTTAGGGTTTAATCTAAGTTGGAATTGTTCCATTCTTTCTAAGATCAAACTCAAGTCCTCAAGATGTGTGTTCCTTTTTTTAGATTTTTCCAAGGTATAATCCACATAACCTTCCATATTTCTATGCATCATGTCATGAAAGATGGTAGTCATAGCTCTTTGACAAGTAGACCTAGCATTTTTTAGGCCAAATGGCATTATGTTCCAAAAAAGGTTCTCCATGAACATGTGAAGGCAATATTTTCTTGATCTTCAGGAGCTATTTTAATCTAATTATTTCCCAAGAAACCATCCATGAGAGAGTACATTTCATAACCCATAGTCATATCCACTATCATGTCTATATTTGGAAGTGGAAAATCATCCTTTCGGGAAAGCTTTGTTAATATCTCAAAAATCTGTGCATACAAGAATGGATTTATCATGTTTAGATACAGGTACAATGTTTGAGATACATTTAGCATAAGCTATAGCTTGTATGAATCCAACACTCAAGAGTTTTTCTAATTTAGCTTCGACTAGGAGAGCTATGTGTGGATGTATATTTCGTAATTTATGTTTGACTATCTTAACACCAAGAGCTATAGATAAAAGATGCATAATTATATTAGTGCCCAATCTTAGCATATCTACATATGTCTAAGAAAAATTAATTTTCTTCTCCCCGAAGAACTTAGCGAACTGTTGTTTTTCATCAGCTCACAGAGACTGAGCCAAATGTATGATTTGAAGTGCTTCAGTTGTCCCAAGATTTATAGTCTATGTTGGCTCTATCAAAAATAAAGATCTATCTTGAAAATAACTAGGTAGACTATGAAGTACCTCATCCTCGGGTGCCTCAAAGAGGTTTTCACCCTTAGATACATCTTTTGTTTTTACCTTTTTAGGCTCTAACACCACCACACAGTGGTTTTCTCCATCAGAGAGCCTGTTCTTTTTCAATTTTCTTTTTATTTTGTGACTAAGGTACTTGATATCTATCTCATTCATGTTTTTTTCTGGTTCACTGGTGGAAGAAACTATGAGCTTAATAGATTTATGTAGCAAGCTATTTCATAGTCATTTTGGAAAGAAGGTAATGCAGGCTACTGGTTCTATTACGACCAAATAATAAGGTCGGGGTACATGAGTGGAAGAGAAGTGGGAGGTTCCAAAGAATTGATATGGGGGTGGTCATCTCTAGTGACAAGATGTTCAGAGT
Organism: Thuja plicata; assembly: GCA_018584345.1. NCBI lineage: Eukaryota > Viridiplantae > Streptophyta > Pinopsida > Cupressales > Cupressaceae > Thuja > Thuja plicata. The sequence goes on from MU225379.1 coordinate 59,961, forward strand.
CTATAAGGTCTTCCTCAAAAGTACCTAGATCCATCTGATTCCTAGCATGGTTAACTTGATCAATGAAAGAAACATATAAGTTCATCTTGTCAGGGCCTACGAGTGACTCATCGACCACTTTATTTTGGTTAGCATAAGTATGCACCACATCTATTCCCAATTCTATTGACTCGATTGAGAGAGAATCCCATTCATACTCCTATGAGTCAATATGATTTTCTCTTTGTAACAATTGTGCCATGTTCTTGCGAATACGTTCTCTATTAGGATCTTCAACATATGACTCATCGATTTGGTGAGATGTAGAAGCTTCATGCTCGTATTCTAGTGAAGGTCCTTCTTCATTCCAAAGGATGGCAGTATATGGAACAAAGTTTTCCCTATCTTGGTTAAAAGTGTAAGTAGGCACAATCTCTTCTTTAGATTCACTAGAATTATCAGGAGATGGGTCAAAAATAGATTTCTCATTAGAGAATTCCAATCCAGTATTATCCTTATATTTCCTTCCATTTGTGCAACTCATAGGTTAAGCAAGAGCATTTTTTTATTGTTCAAAGGACCATGACCTGCGTAACCCATCCTAGCTAGGAATTCATATCCCTTTTTGTATCTTTTGGGAGAGACTGTTGTAGTAAGAACAACTTCCTCAGGTTCCTTTTGTATGTAGATCCATTCCCTAATAGCTTTTCCTTCTTTTTCATCTTCTCGGGGTACCAAGGATTGGACAAAGGTCCCATAACATGTCATAGAAGAAGTTGAAGGCTTCTTATCCTCTGAAGGTTTTCCATAAGAATGTGGGGAGACTAAGAGTGTAGCAATGGAATGCAGTCGATATTCCCCCATTCAAATATTTAGCATTTTTAACTTCTTCTCACATTCAACAAGAGTAGTATTAGTTTCATAATAAAATCTATTGTGTAGTACTAAGGATTCAATAGAAAGTGTATTGATAAACATAGAATTATCCACTGGAATGAAAATCTTGGTACCATTAAAAGGAAAATTTATACACTGATGGTAGGTAGAGGGAACTACTTGCATATCATGGATCCATGGTCTCCCTAGAAAGATGTTGTTAGCAATGGGAATATCAAGAAGTTGAAAGACCACATCTTTTTCTACTGGACCAACCCGAATAGGTAACACAATCAATCCTTTGGAAGGCCTTTCAACTTCTTCATAGGCTTTAATAGTAATATTCTTCCTTGGATCAATGGTGAAATCTGAAAATCCCAACTACTTAATCATACTGAAAGAACACATATTTAACCCAACATCATTAACTATCAACAAGCATTTGAATTGGGTTTGGTAGATTTGGATTTCAATATGTAAGGCAGGGTTATTGGGGTGACTTAAAGACTTTTCATCTTTCTAAGAAAATGAAAGGTAATGTGGAGCAACAATGTGATTAACCATGGTCTAAATTTGATCAATATAAATTTCTTTGGGGACATTTTCTATTTCCAAATATTTCTCTAAGATCTCTTTGTGTGTAGGTGATAACTCTAACAACTCAAAGATTGAAATCTAGACTGAAGTACACTGAAAATGATCTACTAAATTGTAGTTTGACTTGCTATAATTAGAAGCTTTCTTGGAAGAGGATGTCATTTTATTAGGATTGGCTTTCTTGGAAAAATTTGGACCTTTGAGTATCTTGGGTTGACTCCTAGTGACAACATTTAAAATTTCCTATGCGAAGGAAAGTTGACACCTATAAGGATGATTATGTGATTACACTCATTACAAGAATGGGGTTGCATGGAAGAAACAACACCTCTCAAGATAACCTTAGGTGCCTCATCAATATCTAAATCATAGTTGGGTCCATTAGGTCTCACCATGTTAATGTTTTCAATCATAGGTTCAAGCATATTGATAATCTTGTCACCATTTGTATAAGCATAGTTGATTTTATCTCCCCCATATTTCTTTGATGTTTGTCCTTTGTCATACTTAGGGAATGGTTATTCAAAGGCCTTATGATCAGAATTATTAACAAGACCATCCACTCCAACTTTCCCATCCTCAATAAGATATTGAATGACATGTTTTAGTTTTATACAATTGTCGATCTTGTGTCCTTTGTTCTTATGATACTCACAATAATGATTGTCATTCCACCACTTAGGTTTCACCTCTGGCTCATATGGTTTATCATATTCAGGTAGTGTGATAATCTTGTTGAAAAGTAAAGTCTTAAGTATCACATCATATGAATCTCCCAAGGGAGTAAAATCATGTTTAGGCTTAGGTTCCCATGAAGATTTAGCCTTATTACAATCATCGAATCTTGCTTCTTCTCATTGTTTTGTTGTTAGGATAGCACTAGCCAAGTTGAAAATAAGATCTTTAGGCTTAAAATCATCAACAACACCATCATTGACCACATGCTTGTTCTTATTCCAAGGATTATTATTGTCTTTTTTATATCCATTACCATTTATGGACTTATCCTTGCCCAATTTGATCTCACCCTTTTTGACCAAAACATCCTCTATTCAGAAATCACTTCCAATCATATCATTAAAGGTGAAAAATAATTTCTTTCTAATATAATAATATAAATCACACATGAGGCTATTAATAGATATCAATATTTTCATTATTTTCTAGTTTTCATAGGTACCTTGAGTGTAACTCTCTCCATCTTTGCAAGAATTTAACAAGAGGTTCCTTGTTTTTGTTTGATGTTGCATAGGTTAAGCATTGTCACAGGGTGCTGAATATTATGAGAGTACTATTGAATAAACCATTACACTAACTCATTAAATGACTTGAGTGGAGGTGTGATTTTTTGAACCATTCCATACGTTGGCCATTTAAACTCCTGGGAAAGAGTATTTTAAGACAAGTGCCATCATGCATAAATTCAATACTCAAAACATACAATTATCGAACATGGTCATGTGGATCCCCATTTCTATCATACTTGTCATACTTAGGAATCTAAACATCTCTCAAAAAAGGCATCATGTATAGAGTCTAGTCAAAAGGTAGAATGCATACAGATTCCATAGAAAATGATGAGTTAGGCTTCTCCTTTTCCCTTTTTAAGTTTGACATTTCATTTTTCAAATTTTGGATTTCCTTGATGGAAACTTCCAAAGGTGAGGGTTCTCTTCTTACAATCAATCCATCAACATCAAATTCATGAGGGATTTTCATCCCTTTAGAATCCAAGTGCATGAAATATTGATCACCATTTTGTTCCAATGCTTTTAACATTAGTCTTTGATAACAATCATCTTGTTGAAAGTTTAAGAGCTCTTCTTGAGTAATCTCATGCTCCATGTTCTTTCCATGTTGAGAGTTAGAGCTAGAATGTGAAGATCTTGGAGGTGAATCAAATACACTGTGTTTTGAAATTGGGGGAGATCTCAGAGGTTTATTATTCCCGTGATCTCCAAGGAAATTGTCATTGAATTATTGAGCCAAATGATTCATTTGTTCCTCCATGTAATCCTTTCTCTCTAACTCCATTTTTCTTAACCCCCTATTGTGCTAAAAAAGGTCATTCTATCACGTGTCATGTTCTTCCCTAGGCATGGTGAGAGATAAACTATTTTCAAATATTGATGAGGCAAGAGGTGTCTCAAAGGTATTATGAAAGGAACTTCCAAAAGGATCAAACCAAACTTTGGTACTATCCCCTTTTTTGTCAAAGGTAATTTGACGTTCTTCATCTTGATGACGCAAACGCATAGTAGGAAAAGTTAATTCATCAAAGCTAATTGGAGGTTGCTTTCCTTGGTTAATCTGATATCTAGTTGTTACTAGCATGAATGAGAATGTAAAGAGCTAATTAAGATGACATACGACCACTTGATGTCCACCTTAGAAAAGAAAAGTGTTCACTTGTCAAAAAAAATGAGAGATCAAGATTACTTATCACAAAGTGCGAAAGCTGTTGGTAAGATCCATGTGTACAAAACTTCTAACTAGAGTCAAGAAATAAAGTCAAAGCCAAAAGAAATATGACCAAGATAGATAGAAAAGTGAATAAATTTACTAATCAATAATTTAACCAAGGTATCTAGGTGATCCTTTTTAGCTAAAAATAGTCCCTAACCTTCTACTCTCAGACCAAGGGACCAAAAATAGTAAAGTATAAGCTTCCTAAATTGCCTTAAGAGAAAATTGAAGGCCAAACCCACTCAGATTAGAAACTTGATGATAGACCTCAGTAAACTAGATGACATTCATGCAATATTTCTCACTACTGCATGCGTCATTGAGACAACAAACATAAAAGACCAATTTTTTTGACTCAAAACCTTGTTTTGATCGATTCGAACAATTTGTGACAGTAAGTGATTTTAGTTTTAACAACAAGTTGGAAGTTCAAAATCAGGTTTTTAAAGAAAATGTGACACATAAATGAGTCTTCAAAAAATCAAGCAAGGGATAAAGCAACCTTGCATGATACAAACATTTGTGAGGTATGAGAGCAAAACCCTATGAATAGCATCATCATGTGTATGTTCAAATGACTTACACGGGTCTTAACATGATTGAAGACACATAAAACATAAGCTACCTAAGGAAAATTTGGCTTAGTATAAAAATATTTTCCCACACTTGATATTTCTTTGCCTCACACAAAGTGATGTTGGCTTTTTCCAAGACTATGCACGTTGCAGGTTTTGAAAAGAGGTTCAATGCTTGAATCACATAGGCTCCCTCATGCCACACTCATCCTTTAGAATTACCTTGGGAATACATATGGTGAGTGTAAAATCTTTATGTGAACTGGGTAATCCACTTGGATCGATCCTTGCACAAATATTATGATACTTTCGGAGGTGAGTTAGGTAGATTCTATCCAAAAGTGTCTAGTAAGGACATTTGTTCATGACTATGCCTTGTAGTTCAGCTAGTGTAATTGAGGTATTTCAACCCTAAAAGAATAAAAAATGTATAGTCTTGCAAGAAATATTGAGACCTCTCGACCCTATACAAGTTGGAGGTACTCCCCTTGTAGTCTTGTAAACAAGATTGAGACAAAAAATGGTCCTAAAAGCGCCTATTCAAGTGTAGTCTTGCTTAGAAAGACTGAGGAAACTAGGCCATACACATGAAGAAGAATTATAATTAGATATAGTCAAGTCTTTCCTCTCTTTAAATTGAAAGAATATTTTTATTATAGTGGTGTGGAGTAGACGGTTTCACTTGCTCCCCACTTGGTTTGTTCCCAAAAGATTTCTCTCTTGGAAGGCCCTCTAAAGGTAAATGCAAGAAAATTAAATGGATAGCTAGTGGAGGTCAATATTTATGATTTTCCATGAGGAAAACAGAATAATCTCTTACTCCATAGTGTCTCCCAAACACATCAATCACGTGTTCATTTAGCCAAGATTCATTTTTAAGTGATGAATCAAGTAGGTCTAGATTTTTAATTATCTCTAAAGAGATAAGAGCATACTCTCTTACTACTCAACTACCCAAAAATTTGAACCTTCCTAATTAATATAGGTTCCTAAAAAAATGACTAACCAAAGACAATATTTGTTTTTATCTCCAAGGCAACTTGAAAAACAAATGATGTGAGTAGTTTTAGGTTTTTTAAGTCTTCAACAATGTCCTGCAAAGAAAATGGGTTAGTAGTCATGATGCTTTTGTATTGGCCAAAATTTCTGTAAAACCACTGTTAGAGGACAAAAAAAGAACAAAACCATGCAATAAAACCTAATTAGAAACCCTAGAATGCAAGATGCAATGAAATGAAGTTGGAAATAAAGGACAAGCTAATCACATTTTTTTTTGTTTGCCTTTGACCTAGTCAACAAGATCTTATTTTTTTGCTATAATTTCAGCTCCAAAAATAAAAATGCAAAGAAGGGACCCCAGGTAAAAATATGAGAGATTTCCAAAAATTTAAAAAAATTGAGCAATATTTTTTGATTTGTGCCCTAGGGACCTAATTTACCAAAAGAGACTAGTTTTCAAAGATCAGATTTTAAAGCCATTATTTTTCATCAAAAACCAATAACATAAAGAACATACCCCCTGTATAATTTACAAAGCTTTCCAAAAATGTAAATTTTCTAAAAAAATCGCTGATTTGCAATCAGAAATGAATTTTCATGAAAAATCATAAAAAAAATTATAACTCACAGAAAAATGATCAGAAAAATTTGATTTTTAGAATAAGACACATTTGAACCATCCTTAGCCTACTATAAAACTTTCAGACCCAAAATCCAAGCCATTTGTGAGATATGATCAAGTCTTCCAAACACCCTAGGATTTTGTCTTCAACTCAACTTGCACAAGGGTTTTCCTTGAAAAACTTGAATAAAACAACCATGCGAGGTTAGAAAATCTTAAAAATGTGGAGAAAATGAAGGAAAATCAGGGGCATGAGCTCCACGGTGGGAACCAAAAATGTGTGATCAAAATGTGACACACTTCTATAAACCATTACACTTGAGAGAATCCATAAAGAAGGAAGTCTCAAGAAGTGGCTTATAGCTTCTTATCTGTGACGTGCAAGAATCTAAGATAGTGTGAATGATGGCTCTCTAATGAGCCTTACGAAGAGACCCTTTCAAGGTGCACCATAGAATGAAAGATTAAAATGATGATGTAAATGAGAGATAATCTAAGATGAAATTAAATAATTTCTCTATGATGCAAATGCAAGAACAAGGAAATAAAATTTAATCTAGCAAGATTACAATACCTCCTAGTTAAGCTATGTGATCCAAGCTCAATGCAATAAGGAAATGCTAATCTAGAATGCAAGAGTACTCAAGAATGGTCTAAGAATATGAGTAAACAAAGTGATAACATAAAAATAACATGAGTGAGTAATCTATTATCCTTTTTCAAGAGTGAGGACAGAGCCTCCTTTTAAAGAGAAATAAACAGTAGATATCAAGAGGAAAAATCAGTGGATATGGCTAAGAGGAAAAAAGATATGTGGAAGAGGTTCAAAGGAAAAAGGAGATTCCACTCATCTTGTAAAGTGTGCATTCAATGTGTAGACAAAAATCCTTTTTCTTTTTTGTTTTAAATTAGGAAATTCCTTTTTCATGTGCACACATAGGATAAGGTGGATTTTATTTAATTAAAAGAGGACATGCTCTTTTAATTAAATAAAGATTAGGATAAAGTGGCAAAAGTTTAGGATATCATTGAATAAATGATAAAATGATGATTTTATCAATAAATAAGATATTAAATAAATGTGCAAAATTTATTAAGCACAAGATGTAGTCTAGTATTTAAATTTTAATGTTTAGAAAGGGGTCTTATAGTTTACTAGACCATTTTTGGGTGATTAGAAAAGTGATGTTTGTTTCATGCATCCTTCGGGTAGGTAGGAAAAGTGTCACCATTTTAACATAGGGACTATCACCCAATGAAGGAGGAGATGATGAAGATGTTGTGATAAAATTTGATAAATGTGGTGGAAATGGATTTTTGTAGATCTACAATTCACTATTTGATTTATCCATGGATTTGTTAGCTTTGGGCTTCCTCTCATTTACCTTGATGGTGTCTTTGTCTATGTGGTCTTGGAATAAATATCAAAGATGTACACAATTCTCTATGTCATGACCATCAAGGATAAGGGTGATTATTAGGAAGGAGTCAAAATTCTAAAAGAGTTACTAGGTTTTATTTTAACAAACTTTGCAAAATACTCACATAGGAATCGAGAAACTTAGTAAATAACTGAATTCTTTGAGGATCCATTGAAAAACAATTTATCTCAGTGGATTGTGGAAATGAAATAACACTTACCAAAAATTTGTTCTTCTAAGACCCTCTAGAATTAGAAGGCCCTCTATACATATTTGAGGAGTCCCCAAATTGAGCCATGGTGTGCTAGTAATTTGTTACAAAACTACAAAGGAAGGTAAAATTATAGTACCTTTTCAATGAAATATTTTATCTTAATATCAGATGCAAATTTTTGATGAAAATACTTTGGAGGTTATCATTAGTAAGGGCATAAGGAACCTTTGTAGATTTGGACATTTACCTTGAAATGAAATCAGTTATCTTCTCAGTGGACTTTTGCATACAATGAAAAATATCAACAATAGTAACATTTCTTCCTATGTTATCTTGGAACCAAGTAAGGAAGGCATCCATCAAGTGGTCAAGGGTGATGATAAAATAGTCTAGGAGAGAGATATACAATTCCATAGCGGTTCCCTTAATGGACCGAGAGAAATATTTAAGAAACACATAGTCCAAGTTGTGATAATCATTGCACTACATCAAGAAGAAGTCAATGTAAAGATGTAGATATCCATCACAATTTTACCTCTCAAACTTCAGAGACTCAACTCCTTGTGGTAGTGGTGTGCTTAAAAATTGCATTGTTGTTAGGGGGGTGTGATGATAGTACGGAGTTAAAGAACTCTGATTAGTCATAGTTTACAAGTTGGCCACCCATTGCTGCAACTGCCCCATATTGTTTAATATGATGTTGAGAATAGATTTTTGGGGTGGAGGACGAGGTGGTGGAATACCTCCACCCCTAGGGGGAGTAGAGGATCCACTATTGACCTATCCTTTGCCACCACCTCCAGAGTTGGGGTTTACACAAGTATTATGCAAGCTATATCTCATTGGATTTTGGCTCACACTAATATTGGGGACAACACCTCTATTCAAAGCATCAATATTAGTTGTAGATCCCACATGTGTACTGAAACCCTAGCTATTGAGACACCAATCTATTCCCCTGTAAGGATCAATTGATTTCCCTAGGAGTTAGGAGAAGGAATAGATATATTATCATCTACTATCCTTCCTAGCATTAAGAGAAGTTTGATGTTTTCATTATCTCAGATGATTAATTCTCTTAGATGACCAACAACACCTCTAGCTTCATTGCAAGCCCCTTCTTTCTAAAGAAACCTCTCAAAGTACCTTATTTTATCCTTGAGGAATTGAATCTTATCAAAATCAAGTTTGAGAGATGATTCATCATCTAATATGGGATTGAATTGAGGAGGCGAGATTGCTCGCATAGAATGCTAGGACCCTACTTTAGAGAAGTGTTAAGTCCCAATACAGGTCATGTGAAGAATTAAGATCCACTCCTATCATTAGGATCCATATTCCCAAAAAACATAGGACCTATTCTAGCAAGACTAAATTAATTAAGAGGAATTATTCATCTCCCATATCTTTGTACAATAGTTCTCAATGTGGTTTAGGTCATGAAGCTCATAGGAGTTCAAAACATTTAGAAAAACAAAAGAGATTTACAAATGTAAGCTTCACATCGGGTTCACCAAAATATGGATAAGGAAAAAGTACACAGATCTCAAGACATGTCAAAGTCCTGAAGGATGCACCTAGCCTTGCACCACCTCACTTCTACTAATTCTCTAGTGAGCTTGGTGACCGAGTCACTAAGTTCTAAAGAGATTTATAACTAATTAAAGTACTTGATGAAAATCAATTACAACAATCAAGAAAAATGGAATGATAAACATAAATAAATTGATTATATTAATATATAAAAATATTTAGACTACTAAAACCAAAAGAGATAATTATGAAGAACAAGCACTAAACTTTGCAAGCTTACTGCCCTGGACACCAACACAAGTCACATACAACAACGTGGGTATGAGACACCAACATGGTACATGTGCATCTTGTATGGAGAAAGTACATAGACAATGACAACAAGCTAAAAGATAGACTAAAATAAATAGATTATGACTAAACTAGATAGTATAATATTAAATATGATTATGCTATGAAAATCTCAAGGGAGGATTAAAAAATATCTCACAACAATAACATTGAGCTAATGAAGTTGATATTATGAATATTGGTGCAAAGGCACCTAATCCAAAAGGTCAAAGACTCATGAAGAGTAAAAGATGTTTTAATGATGTTTTAAGTCATTATGATCATTTGTATAAATGTATTGATTCATTTTGAATCCATTGGTAAAGGTAAGATGAAGAATTGTAAAGAAGTTACAAAAGTTTTGAACAAGGTCCTAGATAGGTATAGGAGGTCAAAACTTGTGAAATGACCCATAGAAGGGTAAATATGTTGTAAAAATTCCTTCAATGTCCATCATGACATGTTTTGAGGGTTTTCACAAAGTTGTGGGGTTGTTTATAAAAAAAATTCCAAGATTGCATAAAAGATGTTAAAAAGTGTAATATTGCAAAATTGCAATTTTGCAAATGTTGCACAAAAAGTTGTCATAGTTAGGTGGTCGGTTTTTGAAGTTGTTTGTGGAAGTTAGAAACCATAAAAAAATCATATAAAACACTTGTAGTTTTTGAATGAGGGCATGTTATTCAAGTTGGGCTTTTGGAGAAGTCACAATCCTTAGACCTCAAACTGTCACCAATCTGCAGACATGTGGTGAAAGTCAAGAGGATTTCAAAGGTTTTGTATGGACGATCAGTAATGTAACAATTACAGGAATGAAAGGAGGAATATCATCAAAATCTTGTAATGTTTTGTAACCTTAATAAATAAATAAATGAATTGTTCCTTGTACATATTTACTATCTTTTGTCTTAAATCATGTTAGAATTTTTTCCAATAAGAATCCAAGAAGATCCATGAAGTTTAGTCAAAATGGGTTCCAAATCCTCAATTCTGGATAGACTGTAAGGGTTTTCTCATATATTTGGAAGTATTTGTTGAAAAATTCTATAACTATGGTATTTTTTAGTTCATTCTCCATTCTTTAAAATGAATCCATTTTGGGTTGAAATGGATTTGTGTAACGTGAGCAAAGTGATGCCCTAGCCAACTATGATAGTCAAATTTCATAGTTTTGACATTAATTCTAATATGTTTGAGTCTTTGTAATATTTATGAGATTTGTGGTTGTGTTTTATAGAGCCAAAGGATGTTCTAGATTCCAAGGGAATGTTTATAAATTAATGGATATTTGGTAATGAAGAATGTGTAAGGAAATAGTGTGGAAACAGTTTCATTGTTAAACCCAAAAACCAATGACAGGGTAAGTTTCAGATTGAAGGACTGGCCTGTTGGATTTTGATGGTTTGTTTCAGTGAAAGGACTCTTTGGAATGTACCAAATAATTTTTTTAGTCCACGTGTAAAGTGTGAAAGTGACCAGTGCCAAGGTTGATGTTGAATTGGTGTTAGGATTGTCCTAACAATGTTGACAATTTTTTATGTTTGTGTCAGAGACTTGGGAGAAGGTATTTCCAAAGCATGTGAGCTTGAGTACACTATATATTAAGTATATTTAAGCTACAACTAAGAGTGCTTGATTGTGAAGACAATACATAAATAGTTATGATTGATTTACTAGAGATAGTACAAGTCGACATAACATTTGTTAAGAAGTTGCAAATATTGTCATCTATGGTTCACTATTTATAGATGTTATTTTCCTCTGACAAGATTGTTCATTTGATGAAAGGAGATTGGATCATAAAGATCCTAGAGATTGATGAGTTTCCAATTCTCTCTTCATCAAGGAGATTGGATCATCAAGATCCTAGAGATTGACAAGTTTCCATATATCTCTACATCAATTGGTATCAGAGCTAGAAGCTCTTCAGTGTGTGGGTAAACCACTAAGGGAGGAAATCCATGCTAAGAACTAGCCCTATGTTATGGTTATTTGATCCTTGTTGATGATTTTGTGGTTTCAGGTGCTGGTCCACTAGTTGCAGGTGGCAGACATGGAGATCTATCATATTACCAGAAGACCTGGGGAGAGAGGTAGAGAAAGGACTCCTGGATGGGGCAAGGTAGTTGATTTGGTTCACCTTGGAGAGAAGCCATATATACTCCTTTGATGGGAGTTTCAGCTTGAATACATGGTGAAGAAGACAAAGAGGCAAGGATATACATAAAGACAAAGAAAAAGCCAAAGTTCAAGATGCAATTTGCAGTCAAATGTTTTTGCAAGTTATTGCATTCACTTTTCCAAGAGACTTGGAAAGATTTCAAGGCCAGTAGTATGGTGCAGGGGAACCTAATCCAGAAGGTCAAAAACTCATGAAGAGAAAAAGGTGTTTTAATTATGTTTTAAGTCATTGTGATCATTTTTATAAATTCATTGATTCGTGTTGAATCCATTGGTAAAGGTAAGATCAAGAATTGTAATGAAGTTACAAAAGTTGTCAACAAGGTCCAAGATAGGTCTAGGAGGTCAAAATTTGTCCAATGACCCATAGAATGGTAAATATGTTGTAAAAATTCCTTTAATGTCCATCATGATATGTTTTGAGGGTTGTCACAAAGTTGTGGGGTTGTTTATAACAAAAATGCAAAGATTGCATAAAAGATGTAGAAAACTGCAATATTGCAAAATTACAATTTTCTAAATGTTGCACAAAAAGTTATCATAGTTAGGTGGTCAGATTTTAAAGTTGGTTGTGGAAGTTAGAAACCATAAAAATCATATAAAACACTTGTAGTGTTCGAATGAGGGGATGGTATTCAAGTTGGGCTTTTGGAGAAGTCACAATCCTTAGACCTCAGACTTTCACCAAACTGCAGACATGTGGTGAAATTCAAGAGGATTTAAAAGGTTTTGTATGGAGGATCCGCCATGTAAAAATTCAAGGAAGGAAAGGAGGAATATCATCAAAATATTGTAATGTTTTGTAACCTTAAGAACTCAATAAAGGAATTGTTCCTTGTACATCTTTACTATCTTTTGTTTCTAGTCACAGTTTTGTTGTTACAGAGTACTTTAAGGAATGAAAATGGATTGACTAACCTTTGTTTATGATTTGGAAATTTTTAATGATGAAATACCTTTTTCTTAAATCATTTTAGAAGTTTTTCCAATAAGAATCCAAGAAGATCCATGAAGTTTAGTCAAAATGGGTTCCAAACCCTCAATTCTGGATTGATTGTAAGGGTTTTCTCATATATTTGGAAGTATCCATTGGAAAATTCTATAACTATGGTATTTTGTAGTTAATTCCCCATTATTTAAAATGAATCCAGTTTGGGTTGAAATTAATTTGTGTAACATGAGAAAAGTGATGCCCTAGCTGATAGTGATATTCAAATTCTAGTGTTTTGACATTAATTCTAATTTTTTTGATTCTTTGTGATCTTTACAAGATTTGTGGTTTTTTTTTATAGACCCAAAGGATGTTGTAGACTCCAAGGGAACATTTATAAATGAATGGATATATGGTAATGAATAATGTGTAAGGAAATAGTGTGGAAACAGTTTCATTGTCAAACCCAAAAACCAGTGACAGGGTAAGTTTCAAATTGAAGGATTGACCTGTTGGATTTTGATGGTTTGTGTTAGTGAAAGGAATCTTTGGAATGTACCAAATCACTTTTTTAGTCCATTTGTAAAGTGTGAAAGTGACCAGTGCCAAGGTTGATGTTGAATTTGTGTTAGGATTGTCCTAACAATGTTGATAGTTTTTGATGTTTATGTATGAGATTTGGGAGAAGGTAATTCTAGAGCATACGAGCTTGAGTAAAATATATATGAAGTATATTGAAGCTACAACTAAGAGTTCTTGATTGTACGAACAATATAAAAAAATTTATGATTGATTTAGTAGAGACAGTGCAAGTCGAAATTTTTTTTTTTAAGAAGTTGTAAATGTTGTCATAGATGGTTCACTGTTTAGAGATGTTATTTTCCTCTGACAAGATTGTTCATTTGTTGAAAGGAGATTGGATCATCATGATCCTAGAGATTGATGAGTTTCCAGTTATCTCTCTGCATCAAGGAGATTATATCATCAAGATCGTAGAGATTGATGAGTTTCCAGATATCTCTGCATCAAATATACTCTAGTGGAACCTAAAAAATTGGTTTTCTTTTGTCTTTCCTTTGTCCTCTATCGTTTTTTTAGTAGGGGATAATGTCATTTTGAAAATTTTCTTGCATTCCTGCATCAATTTTTCTCATGATGATTGATCTTTGTCAATGGTTAAGGTGTGCTCTGAAAGGTTTGGTCGCTTTGAGTTAATATCCTATGTACCTTTCCATTATTGGTCCTGTTAATAATAACTAAGAGGGGGGGTGAATCAGTGGCCTCAAAAAATTAATCCTTAAATCAACCCTTAAAAATTATAACCACTAATTATGTCTCAAGTTATCTTCTATCCTACAAGATGTATACCTTGAAATACTTTAATCAATTTTATACTTGTCAGATTGCTTTGCTAATCTCTCTTCTGTATGATTACCGATAAGCAGTTAACTATTTACCAAAGCATAGTAAATATGTAGTGTATACCAATAAATCCAGAAATGCATATGTGAAATGTAAAATAGTAAAGTGATAAACCATAAAAACATAACACAAGGATTTTAATGTGGAAACCCTGTTAAGGGAAAAACCACTGGGACCGGTACCCCAAATTTTCACTCTTCTAAAGTGAGCTCTGTTAGGAGCCAACCCTGTTAAAGGTTACAAACACACTATTAGGTGTGACCTTGTTAGAGGATTTAGAAATATTTTTTCAACTAGTATCTGGCATCTCATGCTACCATCCTTGATCAAACACTCACTTGGCCTGTCAATAGGTATCGGGCATATCCAATGCTACTTTTGTGATCAAACTTTTTGATACTCCTGGGGATGTATCTCAATTGAAAAATACTTCTAAGTCCTACTCTGTTAAGAGGATTATATGCTTCAATGGTTAAATTGAAACACTAATGATCTATTCATACATACAACTTAATTGCATATTTTTAGATCTATTGTAGGTCCATTACTTCACTGATCAATATAATCAAATATATACCTTTGCTCCACACTTGTTCTGCTCTGTGATGCTTGTCTCACTATTCATCGGTGTCTGTAGAATCTAGATCTTCCTTTAGCTTGTTGATTAGGAATGAATGAAGACTTTCTTCTCCTTCATATTTTATTTAGCATCTTTCCTCTATTCTCTTGTTCACCCCCATAATTTGTAATGAATTGGGTTTGTCTCTATATAGACATAATTTCCCCTTTTCTTGGCTTTCTTGATCTTGGTGTGTTCAACAATATTTGCCAATATATTTAAATCAAATCTCCAGTCTGATCTCATAGAGATCTTCTTGCCAACTAGACAAAGCAGCTTTAAATCAATTACTTATATTTTGCTTCATCTAGATGATTAAAATAATGATAAGTATCTGTTAACTCTATATTTAGCTTTTTGACAACTAAGAATTTTTTTGTTTTCTGAACTCTTTGTTTTTTCGGTCAACACTTTAGTTAGTCATTGGTGACAACTAACTATTTCATCGATGTGACTTTAGTTTTCATCAGGATCTCCGTCCTTTGATTTCTCCGTCGGGCAACACTGAAACTCTGCTCATCGATAATGTTGTGTATTTCCTCATCGGGCAACACTGTGACTTTGTTATTTTACTCTGACCATCGGGTGCACTTTGTCGGTGTATACATTCACTTAGTGAATACTTGAATTATATGCATTACTAATAGCATAGCTTGATTCATTGGCTCTTTGAAGTCTTTGGCAGTGTTTTATTGACCATATAGATTATATCAAGTTGACATCAATGACAATACAAATACATTAACTGATTTAATGCCTTACATGATCATCAACTTACCATCTTCAAACATTCAATCAGTTACAAGAGTAAGACCGTGAAAGTTAGTAAATTTTGTTAATCATAGCATCACAACAGTCAGATAAAAAGAAATTTTATGGTTGCGAGCACGCGAGAGGGTGACAAGTGGTAGCTTAATGTTAACTTGGCAATTTAAGTTTGATGTTTTTGTAGCCTCGCAAGGTTCCTAGCTATTAGTGATCTTGGGTTGAGAATGTGTGAGAAGATGTCACGTGGTGCTGAGGTAACTATAAAGGATTGATGATGTGGCTGTCGTGCTCTCACAGCGGTTTGGCTCCCATTACATTTGTGGTTTTGAGGCTGCAATTGATGAACAAATAGTTATATTATGGTGCTTGCAATGTCACAATAGTTAGTGAAGGGTTTCCTTGGTGCTCATGAGGATGTAGGAGTGTGTTAGATGGGTTATCATAGTTTCATAGCAGTTTGGTAGAATGAAAGGTTTGGCCTATGAGCTTGCGAGATGATGATGTTTGGCAACATAAGTTTTGATTGACTGCATAGTTACATAAAGATTCAATTTTTTTCGACAACTCAGAATGAAAAGATGGACTTGCCACAACTAGTTGAAAGCTATAGCAGAAGCATGTGAACTAATGAATGAAGAGATGGCTTTAGTAGTAGTGATATTTTCTCTATAAATGCATGATTTCAAACTCATTTGACACATAGTTCTAGATAAAAGGGAAAAGTGAAGAGTTTGCGATTCATTTTGAAGATGGTAAATCTGATATTTTGTTCGGCATCACAAGGGATAACTCAGGGTGAGATATATAGGTTGTGAGATAGATGTTGTAGGCCATGTGGTGACTACATAAGTTAAGACTTTCTTTGTCACTCTCTTGCAAGGGTTAACTCCAGTTAAGGTGTAGAGGTCACAAGGTATTGAGTAAAGACCCAAGGGATAAATTGAAATAAGTTGTCGCGATCTCACAGGGTTTAAGGCTCATCATGAAACAAGATTGCGAGGATGTGAGTATTAATATGAAAAGGGAACCCATGAAAATTCATTTGATGTGACATATGCAGAAATATAAAGGTTTCACAGAGGAGGAAAATTTAGAGGATCTATGTACTTGCAGGAGAATGTTAATGAGCTATGGGATTGTCAATATGTTGAAGGAAACTCTACAAGGTTATTACCATATACAAATAACTTATCTGACATTCAATGAATACTACCATTTTCAATCCAAAGAGGAGTATGAAAGAAATTAAAGGTTATAAATGACATCTCTTAATAGAACCAATTATTTGGATACTAGCAAAATTGGATATTGTAGGGAAAATAGAGGATTTCTGCATACATTTGCAGGAGGAATATTGGGATAAAATACATGAGTAAAGTGCACAGGTAGCCAAAGGGATATTAAAATGGAGGATCATAGAAAAATGGATATTAAAAGTTGAAAGGAGGATAAGAATTCTAATCCAAAAGGCTAACACTCTAATACCTCCTGGTAGTGGCATTAAAAGAGGAAGAAAGATGAAGAAGAGGATGATGAGACCTCATAATCAAGTGTATTCCAGTAGGAATAGGTTCCAAAATCCTCAAGAGTTTACAAAGGAAAATTTTGAGAATCTTACATCCTGGCCTTCTATACATCAATATCAATGTAAATTTAATATTGACATGGCTCTAGAATGTGGTAGTTTCATTTAAAATATGCAAATTCCTACACCGACAAGAAGTTATACATTTGATAAGGATAAGAAATAACAAACTGTGTTGGGAAGTAGTTCTTTGTAACAATTTTTTTTAACCAGATAATATTTAGGTACCGACCTGAAGCTTGTTGTATTCCAATAATGATTATAATCCAAGGGTCGTAGGTGGGGGCTCAGAAGAAATAGAATATTTTTTTATATAGAAAATTAGTGTTGAGTTTGAAGGTCTAGGATAGGATTAGTAGAATGTAAATGTGTGATTTCATGAATGAATAATAACCAGGATGTAGCTAGAAGATTATGTTTTAGATTTTTCTACATTATTGTATACTCATTATCATTTGAATACATGCATCAAGGGTGTTTTGGGTTCAACTTTCAATATTCCTGATCTGTGTCCGTTGTTTCTTGCTTTCTTCCAATGGGAGAATTAATTTTCTTTGAACAACTAACAATGATTTAAGTGGATGATATGGATTTATAAGAAGAATTCTGAGATAACAAGAGAGATCTATTAATGTTAGGAATTAATAAAAAAGGGATATGTTGGTTATGTTATGTTTATTAATGAAATTCTATTTATATTCTCTTGTTTGACTTTGTACCTAGGATAAGAATTGGTCCATGTAGGCTTATTTTATTCTCAAAATAGTAAGAAATTAGTTACCAATTTATTTTATTTATCATTAGAAGTAGGAGTAGTTTAGTTTTGGTTCTGAGTAAGATGTAATCTGTATGTGGGGTTATACATGAAAGTAGTAGTATGTCAAACACCTATGATTTCCAAAAATAAGAACTATCCATAGTCTGCTAGTCTGTAGTATGTCAATTAATGTGAGTCTATTATATGTGCAGACCTAGTAATAAGGTACACCCTCCTGAGTGTAGCGGAGATTGAAGAGAAGAAGGATATCATGCCTTGTCAGTGTTGGATTTTCTTGTCCTTGGTTTGTGGATAATGTATGTTGTCAGGTTACAATTCTTTGACTCAGCATTGTTAAAGTCTTGGCATATCATTTAGAATCAGGGGTTGCAAGAAAAAATACCAATACACTCCTCTACAAACCTGTACACATGAAAAAAAGGAGAAAGGTTGGGTGCCTATTTGGAGACCTACCTAAGACATATCATTTCTTTGGTGTTTCCACCTCCACAACAAGTGATTAGACACAAAGATCAGAGATAGATAACTGTGTGTGAAATGATAGACACAATAAAGATAAAAGAAATATATAATGATCAATTTATTCTATTAATGATATAACATAATAAAATGTAGATAAATCTCCTTCATCATTATGAAACAAAGCTTGATAAGGTGAAATAAAAGGATAAACAATTTATGCCAAAAAATGGAATTAAAACCACCAAGTGTGAGAAATATGTATAAGGGGCTAAAGATGAAAGAAAAATATGTATTTAGAAGCTTGTAGAATCCCATAAGAAGACTCAATGAAGCTTGAAATGAGATTATAATGGAAAAATTTGAATCCCAAACTTGGTGGGTGGTGGAATCGAGCGTTACAACTAAAGGGTGGCAGTTTGTACCACTCTAATGACAGTCTGCAAGTTTGCAGGTTTGCAGATGAGTGCATGCTGCATGGACATCTTCGTGACACACAAGTGTCCTATCTCATCAGATGCATGACCAAGATTTTGAGTGGGTGGTGACAGGGATAAGATGAGAAGACATGAAGGTGGCATGGATTTTATATCTTAAGGCTAAGGTTTGGGCATTTCTAAATGATAAATTACACTGGGGTACAAATTTGCAG
Organism: Thuja plicata; assembly: GCA_018584345.1. Lineage (NCBI taxonomy): Eukaryota > Viridiplantae > Streptophyta > Pinopsida > Cupressales > Cupressaceae > Thuja > Thuja plicata. Next base: position 78,968 of record MU225379.1, read on the forward strand.
TATTATAGTAATTTAGTCTATTGCTTGAATTATTTTGTGGATCTTTGAGTTTTAAGTGACTCATATGAATATGAGTTATGGTCATTTTAGATCTTGATGAAGGGGACTCCCCTTAATACCACAAGTACACGACAGAAACAAAGAGAAACAACAGAAATTTGCAAGAACAAAAAATTGGCTTCTTATTGGCTCCACAAATGTGGAATTACAAACTTCAGA
>MU225379.1:89406-108924 GCA_018584345.1 Thuja plicata
CATATAGCATTTGATTTTCTATTTGCATCAGATGATTTAGAATGCAATTCTTTCATAATGGATTTAGGAACCCATATTTTCTTTGATTTGGTTCTTTTCTCAGTGGACCTTTGTGGTCTCTTGAATAATTCCTTTTTATTTATAGTCACATGTTGATTAGATGGGACATAGTGATCTTCACATGTAAGTGAATTCTTATATTTCTGATTTTTGCGTTGCACATCCAAATTGCTTCCAAAAGACTTAGGAATTGTGAATGAATAGGGCCGATATGTCTGGTTCATATGGAGCGATTGATAGGGAGATTTCAAAGATGCATGTCTTTGTTGATCTTGATAGGAGATAGGATAAGTGGATGACAAGCTAGTATTGATAGGCATGGTAGATGGGGGGACATAAGGAACCAATATAGATGGAAGGTTTGATGGTCTAAGCTTTGGGATATAAGGACCAAGGATAGATTTAGAGGATGGAGAAGACTGATGCTTACGTTTGAATGGACAGATATAACATGTGGAAGGAATATCAACATCTTTAGAGTGAGCTGCATGACCAAGACTCTTCTCTTTAGAATTCATCTCTATATCAACAGGAGCATGAGTAGCTTTGATAGGAGCAATTTTGATAGGAGTAGCTGAAGCTTCAGGGGATTTATTTTTCTGCAAGAGATTTGGAGGAACAATGTTTTTTGGATATGGAAGAGCATGACATGGAGATGAAGGGATGTTCTGATCTTGACAAGGATCTTTAGATGGTGTACAAAGGGTACCTTCTTGATTTTCAATAGGTTCATTAGAGATGGTAGAAAGGATATCTTGATCTCGCTTGGGAGATGGAGGATGTTCTTGGAAGAGATGGAAAGGTCTGACAAAATTATCATGGGATCCTTGAGATATGTGAAGCTGGTCAACCATTGGATTAAGATAGATGGTGTCTTGATCTTGATCATAACTGATATGTGTTTCCTCACATTGTGGATTCTTCTCTTGACATGAAGCCACCTCTAAGGATGAGGTAGGAGTTTTGATCTACATATGGGATTCTTGACACACTGATGGGCAGTCATTGGGAATGGGCATGATAGGCATTGAAGCACATGGAAGCTTTGGGTCGATGATCTTTGAAGCCTGAGAAAGACTTGTAGTCATATGCGGATTAACTTGGATCTCTTTTAGAGGTAGTCCTTGAGGGTAGACATAGTCATCATTAGGTTCAATCCTTGATACAGATGATGAAGCTTTAGGATATGGAGGAATGATGGAAGAAGTAGATGTGAGATGGGAACCATTGCTAGACATAGGTTCCTGATATTGATCATGCTTGAGATTAGTATCTTCACTAGGTGATTCATTCAGATTTACCACATCAATTATTCCATCATCTATGAGATCTTGAATTTTATGTTTCAACTCCATGCAATATGAAGTTTAATGCCTATTGTGTCGATGATATGCACGGTAGTTACTGAAGAATGTGGACCCAATTAATGTGATTTTAGGCAATGTGATGAGGTAATTCTCAAGAAGTTCTTCCAATGCAGATTCATAAGATTGTCCCAAAGGAGTAAAGATTCTCTCTAAAGGATAATTAGATGCTTCTTGACTTGCAATATCCTTCTTTTGCGGATAGAAAGGGGTCTCATCTGATGTTGTCATGGCTTCCTCTACATGCTCTTGATCAAAGTTGGGATTGTCGTAAAACTGGTCTAGATCAAAACTGGGATTGTCATCAAATTGTTCTTGATCAAAGTTATCATACCAAGATTTATCCATGTTGGAAGAAAGTGGAGAGATTTGAGAATCATGATCAAATGGCAAAGGATAGGTTGATCTTAATAAGGATTTTTCGGATGAAGTATACTTTTCCCCCTTTAATCATCGGAGTTCAGATTCCAAAGTTTGAAGTTGTTTCCATAAAGTTTCCCTAAGAATCTCTTCTTTGCTTTTAGACATTGTAAGGTTGTATTGATGTACTTGCTTGTAAGAATCAGTTGGTTCACAACTCGAGACAATCAGTTTTAGACTATAGAAAATAGGGAAACAGACAATTAGACCCCAGACAAAAGTCAGATCAGGCAGAAAATTCACCAATCAATGGGAAAAAGCATTTTTTTTGGATGCTAGGCTACAGATTCATGAGAGAAAGTACTGTGTTGTGCGAGAAAGTGCTCAACTTTGCACGAGAAAATGCCAACTCGCGTGAGAAAGTGCTCAGTTTCTGAAAGCTCACATGAGAAAACTCTAGATTTTGATAAATGGACTCAGTTTTTGAGATAAAAACCAGATTTCAAGACACAGTCAGGACTGTTCTCTGACAGAATTTCCAGGTTTAGGGAAGTTTTATGATGATACAAATCAGCAATCTCAGTTTCAAGGTGACAAGCACTCGTTAACAAACATGAAGTTTCAATCAAGCTGTAGTGACACAAGCAGTAGTCGTAAATAGTTCTACCAAGGAAAAAGTAACTTGGCAGAATCATGGGAGTCTTTTCTTGATTATGATTGGACAGTTTAAGACTCAAAAACAAACACTTAGTTATCCCTACAAAAAAAGGTGGAGAAGACCAAATCTGTGCCCTGGTACCTTATGCGTATGCGTGCACCTCACACAGTAGTGTCACCCTTGAAAGAGTGCCCATGTTTTTGGTGTTTCCAAGGACTAAGTATATATGTTCAAAGGTTACCCTTAAAGTAGGGGCCAGCGTCATATACCACTTCAAGAATCTAGGTGCATACCTATGTCAAGAATCTAGGGGAGAGATTCTTCCCTCTCCCTACGCATAGATTATGTCTTCTTTCAGAGGTGAATCAGGTAGGCATCTAGTAAGAGAGTGTTTAGTGGGAATCTATTCACAATAACCTTTGGTGCCTTTGATACAGAGCTAGGGCCTCACAGCCACACCAACACTTGAAAGTCATACACCCTTGCAAGCAAGACTGGGAGCAGCACCGCTCAGTATGACAAACAAGGCTTTCTCAATATGATTGTCAAAATCATGAGAAAGAAGTTACCATGGCTTTGGAGTCTTTAGACTCAACAAAGAAGACTTTATTATAGTGAGGTGGAATCACCGGCAATAGGTGTGTACTCACTTGGGTCGTTCTTGGAGGTTCAACTTCTGGCAAGCCCTCTAAAGGTGACACAACTTGGTTCAGATTCAAGGGTTTGATTTTTAGATTCTCTCAAAGAGAGAAGAGCATACTTCTCTACCTGTTCAGCTTACCCAAACACATCAAGCATATTCATCACTAAGATAGTTTCACTCCACCAAATCCACAAGCCTTTGGGTTTCTGATTCTCTCAAAAAGAGAAGAGCATAATCCCCTAACAAGTAGAAGTGCTAAAGATTCACTATCTTTCTTTGCTTCCCCAAGTATCCGTCATGCTAGCAACATTTGGGTCTTGGTTTGATCCATGGGCATCACTTCCATTTAATGAAGATCCTATTCCCCTCCTTTTCTATTGGGATCCTTACAAAATTTTAACAAAGCCCTATTTAAACTATGTGAATGAAAAACCGTAAACAAACACAACGTTTTTGATATACTTTTGACAATCGTCCTGCAAGAAAACTGTTAGGAAGTTTTTATGATCTTTCTCAAGCAACCTGCAAACCACTATTATGCTACAACATAAATCAAAAATAGGAAATCAACAGCAAAGAGCAAATGTCAGAAAAAGATAACAGTAAATTGCACATTCTAAAAATTTAATGACTGTTTGTGAAATTTCGCGTGAGCAAGTATTTTGGTGCGTGCAACAAAGTGTAGGACCCGTGTGAGATTTTTGTTTCTTCGCATGAGAGAGTGCTATAGGGAGAAAAAATTTGCATGGTTTGATATGAAATGTCATGCGAGATTCTATACCAGTACTGTACGGACGTACGACAGAGTTCAAATCACTGTCAAAAAAAGTTTGAGAATGAGGCCAGAAATCATTTTTTCTACCCCATGATGGGCACCAAAATGTTATGTGCTTGAATGTGACCTCTAAATCAAGCACAAACCCAACATATTCCTTACTCGATCATTCAATTTGCAAAGATGAACATGAATTTTTCATTTCACAAACTTGATTGGAGCGACTTGTTGCCTCCTAATTAGTAGGGGATGTCAATTTTACTCTCAGAATGAGAGCCAACAACCTTGACCATTGCTAAAATGGAGGATTTCTAAAGCATAAAAGATGAGAAAATTGCCATTAATCTAGAATTGAAAGTGCATATTTATTCTAGAAAGCTTGAAAAGATGATTGAATTGAGCTATTAGATATGTAAGCAAACTATATTAAAATGCAACAAGCCATTAATCTAAATGAAACTAAGCTAATTATGCAATAAAGCTTGAAAAGATGATTAAAGCAAGATAAAAATTAACAATGGTTTTGATGCTCTCCAAATTCATCCTCCCAAATGAAGAAAAAGATGTCCAATATATGGAAAAACCATGGAAAGAGGGTGAAGAGTTCCTTGAAAAGAAACGGTTGCCTCTTCATTTTTCAGGAATGGAGATTGAGACAAAAAAAGAAAGGATTATTTAATTAAAAGAGTGGATTATTGCCACATGAGTGACCTTTCATATAGAATTATGGAATTCTTTTTGAGGATAATCCATTCAAACAATTAAATAATTATTCAATTCCTTTTGATGTGTATTAGCTAAAGAGGGTGGAATTAATTTAATTTAAAAGAACTTAGGACTTTTGAATTAAATTAATTAATCATAGGGATTTTTATCTAATAAAACTTGATAATTTAGGAATTAAATATAGTGTCAAATTTATGCAAATTCAGGTTCTCTACATTTCAGACTAAGTCAATTAAAGTCAATTAGGAGGATAATTCGCCTAGTATAATAGGACTTCAATGATGAGAAAATGCACCAAAATTGATTGGAATTATAAGGTGCCAATTTTGGGGTGTTACATTTTTCCCCTCTTTGAATTGATGTGCGAGCAGTGTATTGATTCAAAGAACAGTCTGATGTGAAGATGAAGATTTTGAGAGTCTAGGTTAGGTTGCCAAGACACCGATCAGATCAAAAAGTAGAATCATCTGAGAGAAGATTGGAGTTAGGGTTAGATTTCCCCAATACAAAGGTTAGCCTTCTGAGATTCAGGTTAGGTTTCCTAGATAATGGTCTAAAGAGATTTTGAGAGCCATCTTCAAAATGAAGCATAACTTTCAGGGATTAGGGTTAGATTTCCCATATACCTAATGAGATTTCAAGAATCATCTCTAGAATGAAGCTTGATCCTTGAGGATCTAAGTTAGATTGCTCAGATACCTAAAAAGATAGATGGAAAGATGACAAGATGTGAGACATCAAGATGCCCCTAGAGATTCAAGATCATGGAATATCCAATTTTGACCATAAGGTACAAAAAACTGAATATGCCCCAAGTGATGAGATGCCCCTAGGGATGGGGACTTTTGATTCAGATCAGAATGATTCAAGAATAATATGAAAGATTCAATGATGCAATCATCCTGGGCACCAAAATGTGTGTTCTTGAATGTGACCTCTAAATCAGGCACAAACACAACATGGTCCTTACTCAATCATCGAAATTGCAAAGATGAACATGAATTGTCCATTTCACAAACTTGATTGAAGTGACCTGTTGCCTCCTATTTAGTTGGGTTTTTTGAATTTACTCTCAGAACAAGAGCCAACAACCTTGACCATTGCTAAAATGGAGGATTTTTAAAGCATGATAAAAACTTGAAATTGAAACTAATTGACATGAGAAATGCTATTCCAATTGAAGAATTGAAAGTGCATATTTATTATAGAAAGCTTGAAAAGATGATTGAATTGAGCTATTAGATATGTAAGCAAAATATATTAAAATTCAACAAGCCATTAATCTAAATGAAACTAAGCTAATTATGCAATAAATCTTGAAAAGATGATAAAAGCAAGATAAAAATTAACTATAGTTTTGATGCTCTCCAAAGTCATCCTCCCAAATGAAGAAAAAGATGTCCAATATATAGAAAAACCATGGAAAGAGGGTGAAGAGTTTCTTGAAAAGAAACGGTTGCCTCTTCATTTTCAGGAATGGAGATTGAGACAAAAAAAGCAAGGATTATTTAATTAAAAGAGTGGATTATTGCCACATGAGTGACCTTTCATATAGAATTATGGAATTCTTTTTGAGGGTAATCATTCAAACAATTAAATAATTATTCAATTCCTTTTGATGTGTATTAGCTAAAGAGGCTGGAATTAATTTAATTTAAAAGTACTTAGGACTTTAGAATTAAATTAATTAATCATAGGGATTTTTAGCTAATAAACCTTGATTATTTAGGAATTAAATATAGTGTCAGATTTATGCAAATTTAGGTTTTTTGCATTTGAGACTAAGTCAATTAAAGTCAATTAGGAGGAGAATTTGCCTAGTACAATAGGACTTCGATGATGAGAAAATGCACCAAAATTGATTGGAATTATAAGGTGCCAATTTTGGGGTGTTACAAATTTATGTTATCTATGTCGGTCTGAAGGACTTCGACCATAGCTACAATAATGTTAACACTCCCTATTAGCTAGGGAGGAGGATCTTATCAGATATTTAAGTTATAGAGTAATGTCCACCATGGCTACTCCTAGAGGGTGGCTCCATCACGAATTCTCCCATGAATGGAAATGCAAACAAACACAAGTGTTCATCACAAAATCACTCATGTGATGTCGTCATCTCATGATGACGATCACCATAGCTACTCCCAAAGGGTGAATAAATACAAGTGTTTAGTCATGGAGTCACTCACATGAACTCCACCATGGTTACTCCCAAAGGGTGGGTCCATCATGGCTACTCCCATAAATGGAAATATAAATGAGCACAAGTGCCCATCACAAAATCACTCAATTTCATGTCTTCATCTGATCATGATGTTCACGATGGATACTCCCAGAGGGTGAATAAACACAAGTCCTAAGTCATGGATTATCTCTCATGACATACAAAATGGATACTCCCAAAGGATGGACCCACCATAACTACTCTCAAAGGGTGGAACAAGGGCTTTAACCTCAAACTTCTCTCTCATAGAGAAGAATGTATTACAAGGGATGACACCTCCAATTTATTTATCTCAAAGAAAAATACTACAAGGGATGATACCACAAATTTATCCATCTCAGAGAAAAATGATACAAGTTTTGATACCTCAAATTTATTTGTCTCAGAGAAAAATGCTACAAGGGTTGATACCTCAATTTTTTTGTCTCAGAGAAAAATGCTACAAGAAATGATACCTCAAACTTCTCTCACAGAGAAGAATGAATTAGAGTACATCTCAAGGAATCACTGATGCTAAGACTCCCTCTTAGCAAGGCCTTCATTCTCCACAACTCCAAGCTTGTCTCAAAAAAGGCACAAACTTTACTCTAGCAATGGGTTTGGTGAGAATATTGGCCATCTGATCATCAGTGCTGATGTACTTCAACTAAATACCATTCCTTTGCACCATATCTCTAATATAGGGATATTTGATCTCAACATGCTTTGATTTTTCATGAAATACAAGTTTTGAGTCTACATCACTCAAGCTCACCAAGTATCCATCTATCATGGAATATCCTGACCTTGGTGTTAGTATAAAGGCCTTCCGACCTATACTTGTGGAACTCCATCCCATGACTCATAGTCCTCTGACTACTGATCTTTAGAGAAACCATCTTGACATGGTCCACTCCCTCTGAACCAATATAAACAATATCCTTGGATGTCAACAGAATTAGATCCTCTAGCTTCTCCCTCTAAAGCTCAAGTTCTTGCATCAACCTCCTGATCTCTTTGTCCAAGGTTGCCTCTAATAGTTTTTCAAACTCCCTTTGAATGTTAATTCCTCCTCTTGAAGAAAATATATATTCTCTTCCTCTTTGAGAGATGTCTTAACTTAGTCCTTAAAGATAGTAGGGGAAGGCCCCCCTCTCTCCAATTAGAAGACAATCATTCCTTCAATATTCCAAATTATTAAGGAACTCAATCATGATGAACTAGTAGGTTTAGGGGGTCCTTAGGAAGATCACAATGTTCTTGACTCAAAAGCATGTTGTCATGACCCCCTTTAAAAAAGAAGCATGAGGTAATTCCTTCAAACCAAAGGCCACTGGCCTTTGTTAAATTTATCCCAGTCACCTTAGCAGTTCCCAACACACATAACCTTTTGAGTCTTGTCTCCTAAAATGTTAACCACACACCATTCTTGGTATATCAGCTACAACCTAAAGTATTCTAAGGAAGATGGTAACACGATCTTGAGGATTGCATATCTAGACAAACCCCTATAGTTGTTTGAATGTTTGCACCGTCAGGATAACTTCATCACACCAAACTCATTTTTGTTCACCCCTTTAACCCATATTTGTTAGTAAACTCTCTCAACTATATATCCTAAAAAAAATCATGAAGATATTCTTCCTGGGAAAAGTACAATGAATTATATACGACACATTCAAACAACCTTCCACTTTTACATTAGATTTATATGACCAGATCCTACCTATTTTTTTTCAAGCAACTACACAGTGACCCATCAATGTCCAAAATTCTCATTAGATTTGTGAATTCATGACATGCTTATGAGAATATTTACAGTAAAACAAGTGTACAATAATAGAAAAATGAAAATTATGCTACAGGCTTTGTGTATATTTGAAATTATCACTCGGGTATAAGAAATATGAAGATGATGTTGATATACTCTTATCTGTAGGTGCCTTGAATATACTCTCTAAATTTCAAGAGGATGAAGAATAATAAAATGCTCCGCAAGCCAATGAATCAACTTGCTCCAAGATAACACACAACTACTTCATATCTCTATGATGTTTTTCATCCTAACTACTTCTCTTGCCCCTACTATGTGTATGTCTCTGAGATTCAATGCTATCACCAAAGGAGGAAGTATTTGCAAGGAAATATTTATTTTCCAGTAAGGATATCTCTTATTTTCCCAAGCTTATAATATAAAGTTATTTAATCCCAAACAAACATTAGCCTCACTTCAGTGATAGTGATATATTTGATTCCAATAATAGTTCCACTACCAATATTATGCAAGATTTTTTTATTATGTAGTCCTATAATATAATATTTCCTCCATATAATATGTGTGAATGAATAATTATGGCCCGCGATATTATTCTTTCAAGGTTCCACCAAAAAATATATTAAAGCTTCCACCAAATAAATTTTTTCCCTTGACTTATTCAATACAGACAAAAGTAATTTCCACCTATAGCATAGACTTCAGACCAACAACATATCATGTGTAATAATATTCTTCAATATGTTGCACAATTTTATCAAAGGCCAACCATTCTAATTTTCATCACACCAATATATCCTCATGATGATGCTCAAATCAATAGATTGGATTTCCTATGGACTTGCCAATCCAATGCTGGGAAACCCAAGTGATTTGATCAACTAACAAGGTTTCAACCAAGACAAGTCTAAACCTGTTGATCTCTAAGTTTTGTTGATCATTAGTGTCCCACACTTAGTCATTTATCTAGACAGGTTAGCCAATCATCACTGTGGCCAAGCTATCCAGTATAGGATGAGCTATATGGCATAGTTGTTAATGATAAATTAATGGTTGTTGAGTGACTCATCAATCAAGAAAAATTTGATCATGTTCTTGCCGAGTGCCAAAGTCTTAATGTGCCAAGCAAGACAGTTTTGACATACATATTAGGAATGGCACAAACTTGAAGGTAAACTTTTTTGGGCTAACTTGTTCATGCATTTAATGATTTCAGCGGAGTTAATTACGCATTAATTATTTGGTCCCAATAAGTGGCATGGATCCAATCAAAAAATTGGAATGCCCAAGCGGCATAAGCATTTGATCCTGATCATTGATCTAGATCTAGATGTAAGATTTGTAAAGTATATAAGATTGCTTCTTAAACCCTAAAAATGGAGTGTAAGTGGGTATGAGAGGAGAAGTGTATGCATACATGAGAGATACGCAAAGGGTTATTTTGATAGAAGAAGCATAGATCTAGCAGAGTGAAAGAGAAGTGAGAAGCAGAGTAAAGACATATCTAATTATTAGATCAGAGAAGGTATTGAAAAGAGGAGATCCGTTATCAGCATCAAAGTGCATAATGAAGGATCAATTCTTGAGAAATTCTAACCAGTGTAACAGGTGAAATCTCTTAAAAAAGTGGTTCTAACAAACCTTTCTAAATCTCTTAGCCGAGTGCTTACTTTGTTGTTAGTTTAAATCCTTTTACAAAGTAGATTGTAATGATCTATAGCTCTTAACCGGGTAGATCTTTAACTAGGTAGATTACATATTGTGATCAAACTTTGCAGCCCTAACAGGCACACTTTATTGTTGTAGTAGTGAAGATTTTTGTGGGTGTCATCCCCACCCCAGTTTTACCTTATTGGGTTTCTGGGTTACCAAAATTTTGTGTCTTGAGTTATTTATTTACTGTCATGGATGCTACTAGTTGATAGATCAATTACATTTATGCATGGTTGTGGATCAGTTTTGTTTTAAAGGATAAAAGTTTTAAGATCTGATTCACCCCCCCCTCTCAGTATCTTGCTTTCCCATATTTTATTTCCAACAATTGGTATCAGAGCACATTTCTCCTACAAAATTTTTTAATCAGCTTGAGAGTACAAATCTTGACATGGAGATTTACAAATTGGGTAAAGTCATTGAGAATCAAAAGATTAAAATTCAGCTAGAATTACATTAGCTTGAAACTGCAAGATAGGAACTAAAGAAGTCCTTACAAGCAAGGAAATATTTGGCCAAAAAAATGAACGATACTCATTATCAAGAAGAAGACACTGCAAATCTATTTCAGAATGGAAACTCTACTGAGAGCGATGCAGCAATTGCAGATCTACTGGAAAGGAACAATACATTGTGTGAAGAAGTAAGAAACCTGGAAAGAGAACAAGAAATGCAAATAGTAATACCATGTGAAGTAGTGGAACAAAATAAGAAAGCTTAAGATGACAAAGCTATGGCTGAAGAATACTCATTATCAAGAAGAAGACACTACAAATATTTTTTAGAATGGAAACTCTACTGAGAGTGATGCAGCAATTGCAGATCTACTGGAAAGGAACAAAACATTGTGTGAAGAAGTTAGAAACCTGGAAAGAGAACAAGAAATGCAAATAGTAATACTATGTGAAGTAGTGGAACAAAAGAAGAAAATGAATGAGACTCATTATCAAGAAGAAGACACTACAAATCTATTTCAGAATGGAAACTCTACTGAGAGCGATGCAGCAATTGTAGATCTACTGGAAAGGAACAATACATTGTGTGAAGAAGTCAGAAACCTGGAAAGAGAACAAGAAATGCAAATAGTAATACTATGTGAAGTAATGGAACAAAAGAAGAAAGCTTAAGATGACAAAGCTATGGTTGAAGAATACAAAATAATGATGACCATCAGACTTGATGAAAGGACACATGAAGTACAAATGATGACAAACAATCAGGTTGACATGGTGAATCAACTGCTACTTGCAAATTAGGAGATCAGTAGGAAAGACATGGAAATTATGAATCTCAAATCTGAAAATAGTCAATTGAAAGATGAATTGAGATCTGAGAAAGAATTGAATGAAAGATTGAACAAACCCAATGAAACTTTGACTCATTTTGAAAACTTGATTAAAGCATCAAGGAGATATAAAGATTCTTCTAGATTAGGTCACATCAAACAATAGACATCTACTAAGAAAGGAGAATCATCTAAGATTGGTGAAAAGAGGAATGCAAAGTTAAAGAATAACAAGCCTGTATGCCACCACTATGGAAAATCAGGACACACGACAAACATCTGCCAAAGCAAGAATGGTAAGTCCAATCCTAAACCTAAGTTCAATGGTTATTTATTTAAATGTAAGAAGTTTGGACATCAAGCACATGAATGTTGGACAAAGGAAAATAATGCACCTCCCACACCTAGATTCAATGGGTATTGTTACAACTGTCAAAAATTTGGACATAGAGCACAAGATTATAGATCTAATGCTAAACAACAATGGACATCAAAGACAAGCAAAAGCATCAAGGAAGGGTAACACTTAAAATTGGGATTATAAAACATGGCATAGCTATCATTACTATGGTGAGTATGGACATGTTCTAGAAAACTGTATAAAGACACATTTTAGAGGAAAATCTAAGATTTTGATGAATGGAAGCCTAGTTTTCTATAATTGTTTGAAAATTGGTCATACTAGGAAAGATTGCAAAACAAGGGTACTTGCTCCCACTATTGATCAGATTAGAGCATAGATGAACCATACATGGATAAGGAAAGCAGAACCATGCAGCAGTGAAGATACTAAAGCTGAGGTTGCCCAATCCAATGGATCAGGTGATCCCACCATCACTAATTAAGCAAAGAAAGGTATGTAAGGAACTATGTTTATATCTCATATCTTTTATTAGTTCCTAGCATATAAAAGTGCAATAGTCTATATATGCATATAATAAGATGCATTAGGAAATATTTTGAGTTATGTAGTGAGCAAATTCAAAATGCACTATAGGTGTCGAGCAACAGTATATTTCTAATGTTTTTTGAGTAAGTTTTTTTGATGACCGAGAGGAAAGTGAATTTCATGAGTCGACTGAGGACAGTTGTTTGGCACTCACTCAATGGAAAGAACATTTAATGTTGACCTAAATTTCGACCGTTGGAACCTATATAAAGGAAAGAGATATTTTATTTCTTCTCACCATGAGATTAATAATTTCATAAGAGTGATTGTGTATTTGTGAACTTGAATTCTGCAAAGATTTTTGAAGATTTCTACAGTGTTTCGTCGGTAAACTCTTTAGTGAAAAGTGCAGATTTTCTCACTTGCTAAGGTACTCTGTTTGTGATCCTTGAAACCCTATTTTTTGGAGAAAATGGCCATAAGTTCTTATGTACCAGCTATGAGAATGGATGAGTTGCTAAATGTTCAATTGATAAGGAGTGACACCTGTGAGCCTCCTAATTTCTGAGTAGTTCCTGAGAGTGCCATCAAGGGTGATCTTACTGGAGTCCTATCATCAATTCCACTAAAGGTGCTCATGATTCATGATATTAGGTCATGCTATATGTGCAAGATAAGTGAATTTGGAGATCACAAGCTAAGAGCATCTTACAACAAATTGTGCAAAGATAGAGCCCTAAAAGATGAACATAAACATTTGGGCAAGAGAGGGTTAACTCATGCCCTAGAATTTCTGAGGGAATTCAAAATGGAATGGATCAAGATTGTTCTGAGTTGAATACATGACATGAAAATATGGCTAGAGAATGGACCAGTTAAGATTACAAAGGAAATCATCCATCGTGTAACTGGTTATCCAATTCTAAACAAGAAGAAAACTATGAGATGTCAGAGTAAGGAAAACATAGAAGAATTCACTAGATCCATTTGGAACAAAAGAGGGATGACGATATCTACTATTACAGATTTGGAGCTTGATTTTGTAGTTAGGTTTATTGCTCATAAGTTTTATCAGTTGAGCTGACTGGATAGTGTCCCATGCATTATAGTCAACCAGGCTTGGAAGATTGTGAAGAAGGATCATACTTATGACCTTGTTGAGCTTCAACTAATGCAGCTAGCTGAGAACCTTTCTTCAATCATAAGGGCAAATAATTCAGTATGTAAGTTTGGATCTCTTCTCACTTGCATATTTTTCTACATACAGAATACATTTCTTACTTTTGGAAACATAGTGTGGAAAATAGACAGACCTATCACACAGCAAATCAATGCATTGATTCATAAATTAGGTGACAATTTTGACAATGTGATGGGAACATATTTTTTGGAATTCAAGAAAAAGATGAGATTAAGGAGTAGAATTTCCAGTTCACTAGTTGAGACACATTATGAGGGTGTTTGTTTCCTAGTAGACATAGATTTCACCTATGTGCAAGCAGTAGTGTTGAGGGTATCATGGCTAAGGCCATTACCTTATGAAGTAAACATTGATGAGACATCTACAGTAATAACAACTCTATTGGCAGAGGAAATTGATAGTACAGTGAAACATTTTGGAAACTATGAAGAATCTAAGTCCAGAATCATTGTGGATTTGAAGGCTAGCACTATGGAGAGAAAAAGGAAGAAAATTGTCAAAAATAGGAAGAATATGGTTGGAATTGAGAGTGATGAATAAGTAGATGATGCACCTTTGGGTCTATCAACAGGACATGGAGAAGATATGTCTAGTGAAGAAGAAGAGAGTGAACCTAAAGAAGATATCATTGTGAAAGGTAAAGGGAAGTAGCCAGTGATTGTTGAGGCAACTAAACAAAGCAAAGCCAAACATAAGACTACCCCTCATGTTGCTAACTTGCCAAGGAATAGTGCATCATCTCTTGCCCAGACATCAAAAGTATATACAAAGAAGAATGTTGGGGAGAGCATCTCAGGGAAGAGAAAACAAGTTGAAACCAAGGCTTGTTGGTTGTATCCCTAGTTTTGGCTAGTTTCCCTAAAATTTTGTGGTCTTCTCTCTATGATTTCATGTTTAAAGTAGAAGTCTCTCAGTTCTTATAACTTTTCCTTGTCAAATTTTTTGGGTTTTCAAGTCTGAATCTATGAGAATGTGCAAAAACCTTGAAACCCTAGGTCTTGTTTGGTGTTCTGAATTAAAAAGAAACCCTATGGTGTTTTTCGCTTATGTTTTGCTATTAATTTTTTATTCACTTAAGTCATGTGTTACATTCTGATCACCTAGTCACATAACTTGAATGACATATTCCCTTTTTTTTCCAGACTTCACGATTTAGTTTGTATTGCGTAGTTGCGGGATCAGTGAACAGGTCAATAGTATATGAAGGGACCCACAGATAGGTTGTGATGTCACAGGAAATTATCAGCAGCTAAGGGTTTGTCACAAGACATCATGATCTCTTTATGTCACATAATTGCTAGATGGGTCTGAGGTTAAGTAAGTTGTGCAAAGCTTTAGTCGCATGGTCTCTAGAAAGGATGCCAGTAAAGTGAAAGTTGCCGAGACTTTGCTACTAACCATATGCGGTTTGAGGTAAAAGTACAGTTGGGTTGTCACCAGATTCAGGAGATGACTCAGATTTCCATTATGCGATGTAGAAATAAATGATCAATGAGACATGTGTCAGAAGGTAAGTGGATTTCAAAGACTTATCGCATGGTCGCCAAAAGGTAAGAATTTATTCAGCAATTATGAGACTAAATTAAGGGCTTCTGTTTGTCGCAAAGTCTTTAAAGATTTTAAGGGTATAATGGATTACTTGGCGATTTGGCAGGAGCCGTCAGATGAAGTGATTAAAAAATCCTATGGTGGTCACAAAGTCTAATAATAAGAGAGTCCAAAAGGAAAAGTACTCGCGACTTAGAGCTAAGGGTATGTCATGAAGTCATCAGATGAAGTAAAGGGCAAAGTACCTATCGCATTGTCTCAAAAGGTTTTGACACTTAACATTTGTATTTTGTGATCAGGTGACTAAGGGTAGTCGCGGGGTCTTGCAAAGAAAAAAAAACATTTAGTGATTGAGAGATAACCGTGAAAGCTAAAAGTGATGGTTAGTCACGTAGTCTCCGAAAAGGATGTGAGTTAGTGCTAACCATTGGTGACTTTGATTTCTTCATTGTCGTGTGATCACCAGATAATAACTTTGGTTAACAAAGGTAAGGAAAGTTGTATAGTCACTGTGTCTGCAGAAAAATCATGGGTTAAAGACTGGGGTCAGTGACAGAGAAATTGTATGCAGTCGCATGGTCGCCTGATACCAAATATTAAGAAAAGGTGGTAGTATCTGATATGACAATGTGAGTCACTCATCGTACAATGATAGGCTTAGATTTTGATTACTGTGAAAAAAGGGGTAGCTGAGATGTATGACAGTGAGCCAATTGCATGAAGACATGTCATCTCATTTGAATTCTGTAAGGTTTTTCTGAGGATTCAGTTTTATGAATTTGATTTCCTGTCACACTCATGGAACTACGGCTAGGTTTTCAATCAATTTTGCAGTATGTTGAATTAAAGATAGAATTGATGTTTTCCAAATTATGAGCCATGTACTTGGAACAATTAATATAAGGGGCTGATTGTGTATTCATTTTCATTCATCTTGCTTTCAGAATTTCAAAATGAAGAAGAGCTAAGTATTCTTAAAGAGAGAAAAATCAGAGAATTGCAGAGTTTTCTATTGCTTAAAAGTCATTATTTCCTGAGAATTGTACATAGGGGAGTAAGTGAATCTCAAAGATAGATTTGTTTTAGTATCGGTAAAGAAGAAGAGATTCAAGCACGGTAAACATGAGCAGAGCAGTCAGTGTAGCTTCAACCAGTGGTGGAAGTGAAAAGGTAGAAGAGGAGGCAAAGGGAAAACCAAATTATTCTGATGAATTCCTTAGATTGCTTCTTGGTTCAACTCAGAACAAAAGAGAAAATGCTAATGTGCTCACGAATGATTATCATGATATATGAGATGCTGACACTCTGGGAATAACAGGTTTTTCACTTTTTACTTACTTTTACAAGAATTTTGATAAAACTATCCCAGTGTCAAACCCTTGGACTTGTGGTTTAGCTAGATTAATTGTTCCTGATGTCTACATAGATGTAGATTTGTTCCTAGATCTTGCCAGCCATTATGATGTTTTTTCCAAAACAATTAAAAGGAATGATGGCACTGCCCTACTGATCCTTAACAAAAATTCATTCATGCAAGCTTTTGGCTAATATAGCACTATGTCTACCAGAATTGACATGACAAAGCAGGAACAAAGATATAATTTAAAGCCTGGTATTGCTAGAGGATAGTTATAGAAACATATGCTGAAGGAGGTGAGAAATTATTTAGATCATATGTCTGGGACAAGCCCATATTACTATAAGGATTTACACTTCTACATTAAGTATATCACCTATGCCCTATGTAGAGTGCTAGGGATAGATGGGGAAGCAGAGAAGATCAATGCTGACATTTTGATGATGGTGCTAGATCTACAGGAGGTTCATTCTAACACTAGTTATGATTACATACAACATATCATTGATCAGATGCATGAGGGTTTCATTGCAACTCAAAAGAAGATGAAGGATTCAAAGGAGAAGGAGCCCAGGTTCTTACACTACTCCATCCTCATGCATCTCCTGTTGCACTTTAATTTTGTAATCATGGATGTGAATAATTTGGCCCCTCAAAGATTTTACCAGGAAGGACCTAATCCTATCCAATTTTGGGTGAGGGTTTGGAATTACACATCTAAGGACTGTGATTATTGTGCTTTCCAGAATTGGATTGTATATCCAATAATACAAACTCTGGGCATCAGCAAGACAAGGGTTGCACTAAAGATTATGCAACTGCTAAGGCCATGTGACTACACTGATAAGTGGGAGGGAAAACATAATTGGGGTGATTTCTTCTTGGAATAAAATTATACTATCATCAGGGTATATGGGTGTATTCACCCACCCCATCTCTTACCTTACTATGTACCAGCAAGAGTGGCTGCAATGGAGTTTATATGGCAGCTATTGTTAATAGACAATGAGCATTTTGCACCACACAAGAAGGGGACTTTGACCCCTAGACAGTTCAAAATTTTTAATTTTACAATTGGTAAAGGTGCTATTGATGCAGTGGGCTAGTGGTTGGAAGGGTGTAGAATGGGGGCAGCTCCTTATAGATATATTGACCCGGAAGGCTTCATGGCAGGGGTGAGAAAATTGTATACTCCTACAATCCCTAATACCAATGTCCACTGTGAATGCATAGAGGAAGATGCAACAAGGAACATTTTGGATGAAGATGAGATTCAGACAAGAAGAATAAGGATTCAGGAGTTGCTAAATCTTGAAAGACAAATCAAGAGAAATGGGATGGATTTTGGGGGTTTTTACCCTTATCTCCCATATTTTGATAAGATTAAAGCCATGATAGACAATTATTATGTCCTTAGTGAACAACTTGAGACTGTTCTTGACAAGAAAGGTGCCCAAGGGCCGGATCACTCAAAGTCTAAATATGATAGTAGTAGTGATAGTGATTATGCAAATCCTACTAGATATGTTCCACCACAACAAAATATTGCTAAAGTGCCACAGCTGCAGGGAACAGAGGGCCACATTGTTGATTTGATAGTGGTGACACAACCTGATGACATAGAAGATCCTACTGCTAAGAGGCAAAAAGTAGAAATAGGTCAACCTTTAGTTGAGGGGCAAGATAAGAAAAGGGATAAGGCTAAAGCCCTAGTGCCTGGGAATAGGTTATATGATCATAACCTAAGGAAACTGATTAGGGAAGGCAAGAAGCAACAACCTAATTTGGAGGAGAAGGTTGAATTTCCTGTTAAGGCCTATGTTGATGAAAGATTGATCCATCAACAAAAATTTTTGAATGATGACAACTTTGTCAAAATTAATGAGTTTAAAGACTTCCTAAGATGGTACAAGAAGGAGAAGATAAGAGCTCAATTGACAATTGATGGTAAGGAGACAATAACAAATGAGGCTTTAGTGGCTCTGCAGTATTATGATCCTAAAAGTGAGGACATTTCACCTGAGGAGGCCAGGAATTTGGTGTTAGGTAGTGGTATATTGTTGGCTGAGGGATGGGATTTGGCATCTGCCTTCATAATTGACTAGATAAGAAAATAGCCAGATCTCAAAATGGCTAGTGAAGTTCAGATGGGAGATGTAATTGAAGGATTTGGGTATAGCCCAAAGTCTCAAGCTTTTGCAATGTGGAGCCTATGCCCAAAGGATCAAAATCCCCAAGTGGTGAACATCCAGGAGAATATGGTTGGTAGTCAAATGGTATGGAAAATGCAGAATATAGGGGATTTGGAAATATCCCAAATCATGACACACTGGGCTCACTTAAATGAGGAAAAAACTAAATAGTTGTCTGATAAGTGTAGCACATTGTTAGAAGAGACAAGTGCATTGGCTAAAGATCGAGAGATGTGCCATATACAAATGCACCAACAAGATCTGGTGATAAAAAGATTAATGAAAGAATTGGAAGAGAAGCCTGAGGTGATGTATGTTCCTGTACAACCATAGCCTCTGCAAATTGAAGACAAGGCAAAATCAGAACAGGTGGTTGAGGAAAAGGTTGAGGGAGAAAAATGAAACGAAATTTCTTTGAGAGCATTAAGAGGTGTTTTACAACATAGAATTGAAATCTTGAAGGATAAGACTGATGTTGTACTTAATGCCTATAATAAATTGCCAGCTTTGCATATAGAGGTCATGGGGCATCTGGCTATCTTGAACCCCTATTTTACTAAATGGTCTACCAGGGTACAATTGTTTGAAAAACTAGCATCTTTGCAAACCCTAAGATCAGATTTGCCAGAGATAGTGACAAAAGTTGAAGATGAGATCAAAAGGGTCAATATTGCTCTCTCATTCTTTAAAGGAAAATTGAATCAAATAGAGGTTAAATTAAGCCTCTTTTCTAATGACTTTAATAGATTTGTTCCTTCCTTAAGGGG
>MU225379.1:108974-133538 GCA_018584345.1 Thuja plicata
CAAGTAAAGGCCTTAGATGCCTGGAGGAATGAATTTGATAGCAAAATGCCTAGTGATGAGGCATTTATTTTGGGGACAAATGTGGATATAGAAGGATTCAATAAGATATTGGATGAAGCTTTCAAGGAAGAAACTGACATCAACAAGTTTCTAGTAGATGTTAAGAACATCACTAATGCTAGATGGGATAGGCAAAAGGTACAAATACAGAGTACTCAAGACTTCAAATGGCCATCAAATGATGAAGTGAAAGCATGGGAATTGATGACCATGCCCAAGAGAAAGAAGCCAACAGTTGAAGAAGAAGTCTTGGACGATGAGTAAGGGTGAATACTTGGTGCCTCACTATTGAAGATAAAGAAGTCAATTATTGCAAAAGGAAAGTGTAGGTGATTATGTAAGAACAATCATCCAAACTCGACATAAATACTACTAGCTACCATGTATACAAATTTGAATGAAGTTGCCAAATCAAGAGAAGAACAAAGAATATATATTTTCATCTTTTGACTTGGTCATTCCATCGCTTCTTCTCTCTCTTTCTCTTTTGTCTCTTCTATAGTTTTAGGGTTAGGTTTTTTGAGACCATCTAAAGCTTGTAGCATCCTTTTGAAAAGGATTCTAAGATGGTTGAAGACCTATATATATAACAGAGTTGTATTTTTAAAAAGAGATGAAATATATTGTAAAATCAGTCTTTCTAAATTTGTGTTTGTGTTTTCAAGCTTTAAAGATTTTTCATGTATGAAAGAAGGATTACATCAATAAAATATAGTGCAATTTTACTCTTCTCTATTATTGTCTCTTTATTTCTTGTGTGTGCTTTTTTATGCTTAAGGTTGTAAGGCAGTTTGAAGTATTTTGGTTACAAGGTAACTATCTAATTACTTACAAGTTCTTTCATGTAAAGAACTAAGTTTTGTGAGTGGTTTTCGGAAGCATATCAGTATTTAAAGATTTGATACAGTATTTTAGAGGTAACTAGATAATTTGTAAGGCAACTTATCCAAATTGTATGTAGGTTGTAAGGCAGCTTAAAGTACTTTGTTTTTGTGAGACTTTAAGCTTTTTGACTCTATAACCCAACGGATAGGCACTGATCTAGGTCTTGGTCTGATAATCTATCATCATCCAAGTTTTCAAAACTACTCAAAATTATTTCAATTAAAACACATCTATTACTAAAAAAAATGAACTGAACTCATTAAGGACTTATATCAGCAGGATATTGTCCATTTTTTTGATTATTTAGAGAGTGAATCATTAGGTTATCCCTCCTAAAATCAAAAGGAAGAAGGATGCAAATCCTTGTCTCATTGGTTCATGTTATCAAAACCATAGTCTGGCTTATAATAATCTATTTCAGATCAATCATTGCAATCTCTAAAGTATTATATAAGTTGTTACAGTGAGGTTTTAGGTACATAGCTAGTGAATGAAATAATCCACCAAAAACATAGGCTAAGGTATCAGTAATCTTTAAAAGGTAATACCTGCCTGAGTTTGTGGAGCTCAAAAATGAAGGATATTATCCAATCCTTAGAAATTAGCCTTTCTCTTGCCTAAAAGAGGTTGCATTCGAGTATACAAGGTATACTATCATCATTAGGTAAGTGTTGCAAGAAAAAGTGCTAACAAGGCTGTGTCGAGCCAACCTGCTAAGAAAAGACCAAGGAGGAAGCTATACTTGGAGTCTAAATATGATGAGGAGATAGATGAGGTACGTAAGAACATCAGAGGTTCAACTAGATTAGCAGGATTCAAAGTTATTCAGTATGAAAAATAGAGTATAGTAAATAAGCATAAGATCCAGGAGGCATTAACAGATATGATGGGGAAATTCAAGATGACACCTATAGAGATAGGAGAATGTGTCCCTATAGAACTATATGATATTTTTTCTTAGAAATGGCAATATGCACTGATGACTGAAAGATAGATAAGGGAAGGAACATTGGCTATGGTCATTCCTAACTTAACAAATTAGGAAAAAATAGCTAAATTCATTGATCAATATCAAAATAAGTTTATTCCTAAACTTAGAGCTTATGCTATTTTGAGAAATGATGTTGAAGGAGTAGTGCAACAAAGTACTCAAACTTGGAAGGAGATTTTTTGTTTATTAGTTGCAAAAGAACATAAGACAGATGAAGGCATCTCAGAGCCAAAGGAAATGGAGAAAGAAATTGCTACAGATCAAGTAGAAACTGAAACTGAACCACAAAAGGAAACAAGAGAAGAGAAAAATATATATTTGACAATGGATAGTCCCATTGACACTACACTTGGAGAGAACATCAATTTGGATGTCGAGGATCAAAATGAGTAGGCAGACACAAGTATGCATTCGCCCATTCAGGAAACTGAGGTCGAGTCAGAGAAAGAAGAGAAAATGAGGTAATCAATACAAATCCACCTATTTTAGAGGTTGTACAAACAGTTTTAGAGAGTGCAGATAAGATGGAAGTAATTGTAAATAAGCCTATAGAACAAGAGGCTATACAAGTGTTGGTAGATCTACCACACTCTGCTTCATCAACTCCTACTAGACCTAGAATAGGAAGTGTACCTGATCAGCAGGAAATCTTGACTCAAATTAAGGTAACAATTGAAATTAATACTGAAAAAGGTAAAGATATCACAGTACCTGAGCTGAGTATCAGCTCTTCAGAACTCAAAAGGAAGAAGTCACATAAGAGGAAGTCACCAAGTCCAAATGTCACTTTGGATGAAGTAATTGTGATTCCTAAATGGAAAATAGATAACTTGACATATGAGTAGATTCAAACTCTGCAAGACCTTTTAAAGAGGAAGAAGAAACAAGAGGAACTAAAGAGGGAGCACCAAAAAAAGAAAGTATTACATGAAATGAAGGATATTTTTGTTAATGCTTTTGATATAATAGATATAAATGAACAAACATCAATCTTGGAACAGTTAGTCCATATTGTGCAAAAAGTTAATGATGAAAATATTGAGGAAAATGAAAAGTTGCTACAATGGTCTGAGAGAAAATTCGAGAACAAAGTTTTGGAGAAGATATCAACAGAGATTGCTATCAAACAGGTTAAACTTTCTTCTCTTATTAGTATTCTTGAGGAAGTTGCAAATAATGTTTATTCCTTGTATAAAAATTTATGTGATGTAATTCTTTACCAAGGATAACCAATAGCTTATTGAGAATTTGCAACTACCTTTGAAGTCAATAGGGAGTACATTGAGTATGGAGGCTAGTTCTAGCTCCTTACATTTTCACAAGTTGACTCATGCACAGAGGAGATTAGCCGAGCTTACGACTGAAGATGGCAGAATAAGAGAAAAGTTAATAACTATTCAGACTACCTTAATACCTCATATGGAGGTTATATAGAAGAAACTTAAAGCTACAAATAAATTAGTCAAGAGGGATTATCAACTCTCTATAGTAGATATTTTGGTAAGTCTAGCTACCGAGCTATAAATTAAGGTACAAGTTATGAATTTTGTAAAGGATAGTTGGGATACAACATTTGCACTAACATTACAGCTTCATAATTAATTTTTGGATAAGTATGACTTAACCCCTGTAGCTATCAGTGACAAAAACAAGGGGAATCAGATAAGAAAATAGATAAAGCTGTGCAGAATCAAGCAACATATTTTGTAAGGCATGTATATTATGTAAGTATGAAGTATAATATTAGGGGGAGTACAGGGTGTACTTAGGCATATTTGTGGATGTAAATAAATGATAAGTGTGTTTTTGCCACTAATATCAAAGGGGGAGATTGTTGATCTCTAATTTTTGTTGATCATTAGTGTCCCACACTTAGTCATTTATGTAGGCAGGTTAGGTAGTCATCATTGCGGCCGATCTATCTAGTATAGGCTGAGCTATCTGCCATAGTCATTGCCAAGCAGTTAATGGTTGTCGAGTGACTCAAAAATCAAACAAAATTTTATCATGTTCATGCCGAGTGCTAGAGTCTTAATGTGTTGAGCAAGACAGTTTTGACATACATGTTAGGAATGGCACAAACTTGAAGGTAAACTATTTTGGGCCGATGTCTTCATGCATTTAATGATTTCAACAGAGTTAATTATGCATTAATTATTTGATCCCAATGCATGGCATGGAGCCAATAAAAAAATTGGAATGCCTTGGCTGCATAAGAATTTGATCCTGATCATTGATCCAGATATAGATGCTAGATTTGTAAAGTATATAAGATTGCTTCTTAAACCCTAAAAATGGAGTGTAAGTGTGTATGAGAGGAGAAGTGTATGTGTACATGAGAGATGCACAAAGGGTTATTTTGATAGAAGAAGCATAGATCTAGCAGAGTGAAAGAGCAGTGAGTAGTAGAGTAAAAACATATTGGATTATTAGATCAAAGAAGGTAGTGAAAAAGGGAGATATGTTATCAGCATCAGAGTGCATAATGAAGGACCAGTTCTTGAGACATTCTAACCAGTGTATCAGGTGAAATCTCTTAACATAGTGGTTCTAACAGACCTTCCTAAATCTCTTAGTCGAGTGCTTACTTTGTTGTAAGTTTAACTCCTTTTACAAGGTAGATTGTAATGATCTATAGCTCTTAACTGGGCAGACCTTTAACTAGGTAGATTACATATTGTGATCAAACTTTGTATCCCTAACAGGCACACTTTATTGCTGTAGGAGTGAATATTTTTGTGGGTGTCATCCCCACCCCATTTTTACCTTATTGGGTTTCTGGGTTACCAAAATTTTGTGTCTTGAGTTATTTATTTACTGTCATGGATGGTACTAGTTGATAGATCAATTACATTTATGCATGGTTTTGGATCAGTTTTGTTTTAAAGGATAAAATTTTTAAGATCTAATTCACCCCCCCCCTCAGTATCTTGCTTTCCCATATTGTATTTCCAACAAAACCATCAACAATTATGGCTCTACAGAACCCATACTAGTAAGCCTATACCTTAGATTTATCCTCCAAATCTCAAGGATTTTTATAGCAGATAAAGTATACTTGAAACTTCTTTCTCTCAAACTATGGAAAGGTAATTGAAAGAAATCTTAACTGAAAGCAGTGTGTCATAAAATGCTAACTGAAATACTTTAATTTATTAAGAGAATGTTTGTAGATATAAATGTGAATTGAAAAGGATAGGTGGATATAATATTACAAAACTATGAACAATGAAATAAATAACCATAATCCAATATGTATATAGACCAGTACCTTATTCTATCAT
Organism: Thuja plicata; assembly: GCA_018584345.1. NCBI lineage: Eukaryota > Viridiplantae > Streptophyta > Pinopsida > Cupressales > Cupressaceae > Thuja > Thuja plicata. The sequence continues at coordinate 114,195 of MU225379.1, forward strand.
GGGTAATAGAGTCAAAATCATCCAAATCCGATGTACAACCTTAGAGACAATTTACAAGAAACATGTCTCTTCAAAGGTGTTATGAAATGAGCATATAACTTAAGATAAATTCACATTTATCTCAATTGAATATTACTTTTCAAATGACAGACCAATTTATTGTGGTCACAATCAATTGAATTTAACCATGTAAGATGAAAAGACCAATTAAAACTAGAAACCATGAATTTAATCAAGAGAATGAAACATTAAAATATCACTTTGAAGAAAATATATAGATTTTATCTAAGGGACTAATTGAAAATGAAAATGATTCAATTCCCAAAGATGAGAGAAAAAGGGGACTTATCTTTATTGATTTTGGAAAAATGATACATTTAGGACCATGTTATAGTTGTTGATCAAAACTATCCAATCTTCCTATAGTAACCTTGATCCTAAAAATCTACCTGTATTGATCTTGGTATCCTTTTTTATATTAAGTCTAAAGGATGCGAACAAGCTTCAAATAAATACATCTTCTCATAGATAATACCTAATCCTAAGATCAACAACTGAACAGTTATAATTACTTTTAAGGAATGAGTTATCATCCTTGTCTAAATAATCAGTTATCAACCAATTAGGTTTTATGATAATAATTGGATTAATAAATCCTTTTTAGTTTGTCTTCAATAATAATATCTCGGCATGTGAGCATTATGGTGCTTCGACCATATTCTAATAAAAAATAATTGCTCCTAATAATGAATATATTTCCTTGCATGTCAAATAGTTTCATCATGTTGATCATTGATGTCAACATCATTAATCACCCTCTTGTATCCATCATCTTCTTAAAAATTCTTCCAAGTATGTCTGCATGTATCCTCTTCTAACATCTCGCCAAAGTCAATTTATTCTGTCAGAAGATGACTCCATGCTTTTCCACCTTTGAAAACCATGCATGTTGACGATGTAATAATTAAGTATATGAGACCCTTGTTAACATAAAATATGTTCAAAAAAATGAATATTAAAGAAAAATCCCTATCGACGTCATCACCCAGACTATAATCCTTTGTCCATCAAATACACATGTCATCATTGCATAATTCCTTAAGGGATAAAACTCTTGCATATTTTCTTTTAGGCATCACACCCACCCTCAATACTTCCTGAGTTTTAACAAATGATCACGTCTTTCATAATCGGTGGGCCCAGGATGTGTGTTGTTATGGTGCATTTCCTTAGAGGTTAAAAATCACACATCTATGCTTTTGAATCATTGCATCGGCCATAGATCCCCACCAACTTAATTTTCAATTAAACCTTGATGCTATTATTAACAGTCAGTCACCTTTAAGGCTCGGTTAAATTATCACAGTTGATTAAAACCACATGCTAAATGATGAGGCTTTTAGTAGCTCATCTTTTAATCTAGTCTTGTAATCTGACTTGAAACCCTATCATCTTGTCTATCCAATTATGTGTTTCCACATATATCCTCGCTATCATACTGCCTTAGGCCTCGGTGGGTCTAGGAGACGTGTCAACATCGTGCCTTCCTTTACAGTTAATGTTTATAAATCTTTGGGTTTGATTCATTACGTCAACCATAGATCATATCCAAACTTTAACCATGTGTCATCCTTTTTACCTCTTTGACCTCAGTGGGACCAAGACATGCATCAACATAGTGTGATGCCTTAACAGTGAAGATCGTCCATCATCTACCTTTAGGCATAGCGCTAGCCCTTGATTTTAATTAGACATATCTACATAAAGAGACAGTGAAATACATGTAACGGATACAAATATGAATTCAAATTTAAAAATGCAGGCCGAGGAATACAGGAACTGAACCTTGGCATAAATAATAAGATAAATGCATGAATTAGTAGGACATGTGCCCAAGTTAGAATATTTGCAAGCATAACTATAAATTAAAGGCATAAATAATGAAATAAAAGGATAAATTCAAATAATAAGGGCATGGAATATACTTCCCTAACTTGTTTAAACATGTCCTTATGCTTATAAATTGTGGGTTCCACAAGTGGCTCTTTTTGGGGATGTGTATTCATACATGGACATAGAAAGATCTCAATTATCTATGGAGAAGCAGACCAAGTATCCTTACTAACTCTGATGCAAGATGAAATTAGGTGGCGTCAGGTCCCCAAAAAATGAGCCTTCATCCTTTCCTCTGTTGAACACCTGATTTTGATCATGTAGTAGTATGATCCTCCTGAGATTTTTATTATTTTTTTATCTCATTGTATATCATCTACTGATTAGCTAACTTCCCTTTTAATTTTTGAATCAGAGAAGGATGTTTTCATTTCTCTTCACACCTAGTTGTAAGACCTTTATTCACCTTCTGTGATGAATTATGGATTTTGCATTTGTTCCTTAAGTACTCTTCACACCCTTTTGGATATTTATTGAGAAACCCTATCATTTTATTATGCCCTTCCTCCTCAAGAAAACTTTTTAAATCAACTTCATCAACATGTTTAAATCCATCATGATTTTGATTTCCCTTTTTACTTTCTTATTTAGTTTCTAACTATACAGTTATCTTGAGAGAGATATTTTCCCCAAGATCATTTTCTTCCCCACACATGTATAAAACTTTCATATCCTTATTTATGTTTAGGTCATCCACAGTCTCAAGATTTGAAACATCACATAATTCTTCAGAATGTTCTTCTATTAATGATACCATACTATCAATATCACAACATTTATCTTCAAAACTTAGGATACTAACCATACTATCTATACATACTTCACCCTTCTTACATAATAGATTTAAATATATAAAGAAATCATCTCTAAAAAATTTATCACAATATTTTATATGATCCTTTTCTATTTTTTCCTTATATAATGGATTTTAGAGAATTCTAAGATCATTCTTACATGTGTCCTCTCCGGTATGCTGAACGTAATACATACTTTTACTAGAGTGATCATCTTTTTGAATGTCTTCATATTCTTTAACCAGGCCAATATCTTCATTATATGGATAATATTCATAACTTTCCTTCAACATATTCTCATCATTATGCTTTTTTGATTCTATCTCATCTTCACATGTATGATACAACCTCTGTTCATAGGATGAAATGATGCACGTTTAATTTTCTAAATATACTTCCTCATTTATATTTTGAGTTTCACCATCTTCAAAATGATAACTAAGCCCACTGTCTTTATCATGATGTTGATGGACTTTATTGCATAGAAAATATTATTCAATTGATGGATTTAGGAACATAGAGAAAACATATTTATCTTCCTCTACTTCCTCTTCAAACATTTGATTCAGGAACAAGAAAATTTAGGCACACCTTCATGAGAGTTTTGATCAGGATCATTGGATGTTTCATCAAAAAGACTAATATCTTCATTGACATTATTTTTTTATACTTCCTATTGTTCATATGTTGTATGTTGTTCTATTTTATCTCCACTATTTGATTTTTGGAAGTTATCATCTCCTTCGTCTAGTACTCCCTAAATATATACTAATCCATTAACTTTCTTATCATGATGAAAAATATTTGACCACTCTTCTCAACATGTTTTTGATATCCCATGTCTAACAAAGCTGAAATTTCTTCTGTATTGAGAAGGCTTTCATCATCCACTTCATTATCTGCATCTATTTCACATGTCCTATTACCCAAAAATTCAACCACACATGAATCAATTACTGGTTCATCCTCCACATCATTTTCTCTAATGAATGCACCATAACATATATGTCTGATTATTTGAGATATGTAGCTATGGATGGAGTTATCATTTTATGCACTTCTTTTGAAAAAAGAATCTGAACAAGGAATTGAATCTATTGTGTGATCTTGGCTTTTTTCTGTAGCTATCATGTATCTATTTTCTTCTCCATATGCATTACAAGGAGGCATGTAAGTTTTTTCTTCCATAATGTAATTTGGATCTTTTTCATGTTCATAGCATGTTTTTTTTTCATAACACATGTTTTCTTCTTCATCACTGAGATTTCCATCTTGTTCAATATGATCATAAGAATCCTTTCTCTATCTTCATCATCTTATTCTAATGCATGCATAAGGAACTTCAAATTAGGGTCATCTGGCGAGATTCTCAACTCTCAAAATTTTCTAATGAATTCCTTGAGTGGAGCCTAATGTATTATGGTATCTCCTTATAAATGCTTGCAATTCTTATGAACAAATGTGGTATAGACTCCCCCTCAAATCTCTCCAAACTAAAAAATGCATCAAGTGGAGACAAAATATGATCCTCTTCCATTGTGCAACTTTGGTCTTCATACTATTTATAATATTTTTTGTCTTCTTCACCACTAGTATCATGAAACATACCAAGAAGCCATTTCTCAAACTATCTCCATGATGAAATGGATTTTGTAGGTAATGATTCATATTCTTTTTGTACATAATCCCTTAAAGTCCTGACAAATAATTTCATCACCTGATCTTCTGCACAAATCTCATAATCTTCTATAAATATGTAAATGGCATCCAAGTGTTGCAGTGTCAATTCATCCCATTCTCCATGGAACCTTGGTAGAAGTTGTGAAATTTTTGGGGATAAATTATTTGGGATGCACTAAAATATCCTAAGATCCAATGGCCTGATGCCATCTGGAATAAATGGACTTCTTTGAAATGGCTGAAAATCCTAAAACAAAATTGTCTCCCTTTTTAAAGAAGAAAACTATCATCTCTTTATTAATATTCTCCCTCAGTAGAGTCACTAGCTATAATGATTTTCTAAATAGAGTTGTCACCTTCTTTCCCAAAGGAAAATAATTATTTCCTTCTGAGTCCTTTCTCCGAGTAGATTCTTAAGTATATCACCAGAGCTTCTAGGTAATCTTCAACGTTGTCTTTCATAAAAAACTCCCTAGTATAGTCACAAATATGTTGGTGCTCAAATCAATATATTGGATTTCCTATGGACTTTCCAATCCAATGTTGGGAAACCCAAGTGATTTGGTCAACTAACAAGGTTTCAACCAAGACAAGGCTGAAACTTCTGCAATTCTGGCTTTGCAGAACCAAGGTTGGTAAGCCTGTAACTTATATTTATCCTCCAAATCTCAAATATTTTTATATAATATAAGGTATACTTCAAACTTATTTCTCTCAAAATATGGAAAGGTATTTGAAAGAAATCTTAACTGAAAGAAGTGTGTCATAAAATGCTAACTGAAATACTTTAATTGATTAATAGAATGTTTGTATATATGAACGTAATTGAAAAGGATAGATGGATAGAATATCAAAAAACTATGAACACTGAACTAAATAACCATAATCCAATATGTATATAGACCAGTTCATTATTCTATCATGGGCAGTAGAGTCGAAATCATCCCAATCCTATGTACAACCTTAGAGACAGTTTACAAGAAACATATCACTTCAAAGGTGTTATGAAATGCGTAAATAACTTAAGATAAATTCATAGTTATCTCAATTCAATATTAATTTTCAAATGACAGACCAATTTATTGTGGACAAAATTAATTGAATTTAACCATGCAAGATGAAAAGACCAATTGACAATAGAAACCATGAATTTAATCAAGAGCATGCAACATCAAACTATTACTTTGAAGAAAAACTATAGATTTTATCCAAGGGACTAATTGAAAATGAAAATGAGTCAATGCCCATAGATGAGAGAAAAAGGGGACTTATATTTATTGATTTTGGAAAAATGATACATTTAGGTCCATGTTACAGTTGTTGATCAAAACTATCCAATCTGCCTATAGTAACCTTGATCCTAAAAATCTCCCTGTATTGATCTTGGTATTTTTATTTATATGAAGTCCAAAGGGTGGGAACAAGCTTCAAATCAATATGTTTGTTCATAGCTAATACCTAATCCTAAGATCAACAACTGAACAGTTACAATTAATTTTAAGGAATTATTTATCATCCTTGTCTAAACAATCGATTATCATCCAATTAGGTTTTATGATAATAATTGGATTAACAAATCCTTTGTAGTTTTTCTTTAATAATAATATCTCTGCATGTGATCATTATGGTGCTTCGACCATATTCTTACCAAAAATAATTGCTCTTGATAATGGATATATTTCCCTGTATGTTGAATAGTTTGATCATGTTGATCATAGATGTCGACATCATTAATCACCCTATGGTATCCTTCATCTTCTTAAAAATTCCTCCAAGTATGTCTGCATGTATCCTCTTCTAACATCTCACCAAAGTTGATTTATTTTTTCGGCAGATGAATTCATTATTTTCCACCTTTGAAAACCCTGCATGTTGACGACGTATTAATTAAGTATATGGGACCCTTGTTAACATAAAATATGTTCAAAGAAATAAATATTAAATAAAAATCCCTATTGACATCATCACCTAGACTTTATAATCCTTTGTCTATCGAAGACATGTGTCATCATCATGTAATACCTTAAGGGATAAAAGTCTTGCATCTTTTCTTTTAGGCATCACGCCCACCATCGATGCTTCTCGAGTTTTAACAGACAATCATGTATTTCATAATTGGTGGGCCCAGGACGCATGTTGTTATGGCACATTTCCTTAGAGATTATAAATCACACACCTATTGCTTTGATTCATTGTTCCAGTCATAGATCTCCACTAAATTAACTTTCGACTAACCCTTGACACTATATTAACAATTGGTCACCTTTAAGGCTTGGTTAAATTATCACAGTCGATTAAAACCATGTGTTAAATGATGAGGCTTTTAGTATCTCATCTTGTAATTCATTCTTTTACTATGACATGAAACCATGTCATCCTGTCTGTCCAATTATGTGTTGCCACCTATATCCTCATTTTCATACTACCTTAGGCCTTGGTGGGTCCAGGACATGTGTCAACATCATGCATTCCCTTAAGGTTAAAGGTTCTACATCTTTGGCTTTGAGTCATTATGCCAACCGTAGATCATATCTGAACTTTAACCATGTATCATCCTTTTTACCACTTGGACTTCAATGGGACCATGACATGCTTCAACATCGTGCGATGCCTTAATGGTAAAGATAATCCATCATCTACCTTTAGGCATAGCGCCAGCAATCAATTTTAGTTTGAAGATTAATCAGACATATATGCACAAAGAGACTATGAAATACACATAAAAGATTCAAATATGAATACAAATTTAAAAATGCAGGCTGACGAATACAGGAACTGAACCCTAGTATAAATAATAAGATAAGTGCATGAGTAAGTAGGACAAATGCCCAAGTTGGAATATTTGCAAGCATAAAATATAAATGAAAAGCATAAATAATGAGATAAAATGATAAATTCAAATAATAAGGGCATGAAATATACTTCCCTAAATTGTTTAAACATGTCCTTATGCATATAAATTATGGGCTCCACCAGTGGCTCTTTCTAGGGATGTGTGTTCATACTTGGACACAGAAAGATCTCAGTTATCTCTAGAGAAGTAGACCAAGTATCCTTACTAACTTTGATACAAGATGAAATTGGGTGGCCTCAGGCCCCCAAAAAGTGAACCTTGATCCTTTCCTCTGTCAAACACCTGATTCTGATCATGTAGTAGTATGATCCTCTTGAGATTTTTTCTATTTTTTATCTCACTGTATATCATCTCCTGATTAGCTAACTTCCCTTTTAATTTCTGAATCAGAGAAGGATTTATGAATTTCTCTTCACACCTAGTTGTAAGACCTTTATTCACCCTCTGTGATGAATTATGGATTTTGCATTCATTCCTTAAGTACTCTTCATGCCCATTTGGACATTTATTGAGAAACCCTATCATTTTAATATGCCCTTCCTCCTTAGGAAAACTTTTTAAATCAACTTCATCAACATATTTAAATCCCTTGTGATTTTGATTTCAATTTTTACTTTCTGATTCAGTTTCTAGCTTTGCAATTATCCTGAGAGAGATATTCTCCCAAGATCATTATCTTCCCCACACATGTCTAAAACTTTCATATCCTTATTTATGTTTAGGTCATCCATAGTTTCAAAATTTGAAACATCACATAATTTTTTGGAATGTTCTTCTATTAATAATATCATACTATCAATATCATAATTTTTATATTTAAAACTTAGGATACTAACCATACTATCTCTACATACTTCACGCTTCTTAAATTAAAGATTTAAATATATAAAGAAATTATCTCTGACAAATTTATCACAATATTTTATATGATCCTTTTCTATTATTTCCTTATATAATGGATTTTAGAAAATTCTGAGATCATTCTTACATGTTTCCTCTCTTGTATGTTGATCGTAATACATACTTTTACTAGATTGAGCATCTTTTTTAATATCTTCATATTCTTCAACTAGGCCAATATCTTCATTATATGGATAATCTTCATAACTTTCCTTCAACATATTCCCATCATTATGCTTAATTGATTTTATCTCATCATCACATGTATGATACAACCTTTTCTCATAGGATGAAATGATGCACGTTTCATTTTCTAAATATACTTCCTCATTTATATTTTGAGTTTCATCATCTTTAAAATGATAACTAAGCCCACTGTCTTTATCATGATGTTGATGGACTTGATTGCATATAAAATATTCTTTAACTGATGTATTCAGGAATGTAGAGAACACAAATTTATCTTCCTCTACTTCCTCTTCAAACATTGGATTCAGGAACATTGAAAATTCAGGCACACCTTCACGAGAGTTTTCATCAGGATTATTGGATGTTTCATCAATAAGACTAATATCTTCATTGACATTATTTTTGAAAATTCCTGTTGTTCATATGTTGTATGCCATTATATTTTATCTCCTCTATTTGATTTTTGTAAGTTATCATCTCCTTCATCTAGTACTCCCTGAATATATACCGATCCATCAACTTTCTTATCATGATGAAAAAAAATTGACCACTCTTCTCAACATGTTTTTGATATTCCATGTCTAACAAAGCCAAAATTTCTTCTCTACTGAGAAGGCTTGCATCGTATACTTAATTATCTCCATCTATTTCGCATGTCCTATTACCCAAAAACTCAACCACACATGAATCAATTAATGGTTCATCCTCCACGTCATTTTATCTGATGAATGCACTACAACATATATGTCTGATTATTTGAGATATGTAGCTATGGTTGGAGTTATCATTTTTTGCACATCTTTTGAAATAAGAATCTAAACAAGACACTGAATCTATGGTGTGATCTTGGATTTTTTCTGTAGCTATCATGTATGTATTTTATTCTCCATATGCATTACAAGGAGGCATGTAAGGTTTTTCTTCCATAATGTAATTTGGATCTTCTTCCTAATCATAGCATGATTTTTTTTCATAACATGTGTTTTCTTCTTCGTCACTGAGATTTATATCTTGTTCAATCTAATCATAAACCTACTTTTCTCTATCTTCGTCATCTTATTCTAATGCATGCATAAGGAACTTCAAATCAGGGTCATCTGGAGAGATTCCCAACTCTCAAAATTTTCTCATGAATTCCTTGAGTGGAGGCCTAATGTCTAACGGTATCTGCTTATGAATACTTTCCATTATTATGAACAAATGTGGCATAGACTCCCCCTCAAATCTCTCCAAACTAAAAAATGCATCAAGTGGAGACAGAATAGGATCCTCTTCCATGCTGCAACTTTGGTCTTCATACTGTTCATAACACCTATTGTCTTCTTCACCACTGGGATCATGAAACATATCAAGAAACCATTGCTTAAACTGTCTCCATGATGAAATGGACTATGTAGGTGATGATTCATATTATTTTTGTGCATAATACCTTAAAGTCCTGACAAATAATTTCATCACCTGATCTTCTACACAAATCTCATAATCTTCTATAAATATGTAAAATGCATCCAAGTGTTGCAGTGTCAATTCATCCCATTCTCCATGGAACCTTGGTAGAAGTTGTGAAAGTTTTGGGGATAACTTATTTGGGATGCACTAAAATCTCCTATGGTCCAAAGGCCTGATGCCATCTAGAATAAATGGTCTTCTTTGAAATGGCTGAAACATCCTGAAACAAATTTTTCTCCCTTTTCAAAGAATAAAACTATCATCTCTTTCTAAGTTTTCTCCCTCAATAGAGTCACTGACTTAAATTCTTTTCTAAATATAGTCGCCACCTTCTTTCCCAAAGAAAAATACTTATTTCCTGTTCAGTCCTTTCTCCCAGTAGATTCTTAAGTATATCACCAGAGCTTCTAGGTAATCTTCAATATTGTCTTTTATAGACAACTCCCCACTGGAGTCTCCAATTTTTTTGGTGCTCAAATCAATATATTTGATTTCTTATGGACTTTCCAATCCAATGCTAGGAAACCCAAGTGATTTGGCCAACTAACAAGGTTTCAACCAAGACAAGATTGAACCTTCTGCAATTCTGGCTCTGCAGAACCAAGGCTGGTAAGCCTATACCTTGGATTTATTCTCCAAATCTCAAGGCTTTTTATAGAAGATAAAGTATACTTCAAACTTATTTCTCTCAAAATATGGTAAGGTACTTGAAATAAATCTTAACTGAAAGCAATGTGTCATAAAATGCTAACTAATATACTGTAATTTATTAAGAGAATGTTTGTAGATATGAATGTGAATTGAAAAGGACAGATGGATAGAATATCACAAAACTATGAACAATGAACTAAATAACCATAATCCAATATGTATATAGACCAGTGCCTTATTCTATCATGGGCAATAGAGTCAAAATTATCCCAATCCTATGTACAACCTTAGAGACAATTTACAAGAAACATATCCCTTCAAAGGTGTTAAGAAATGAGTATATAACTTAAAATAAATTCACAATTATCTCAATTGAATATTAATTTTCAAATGAGAGACCAATTTTTTGTGGCCACAATCAATTGAATTTAATCATGCAAGATGAAAAGACCAATTGACAATAGAAACCATGAATTTAATCAAGAGCATGCAACATCAAACTTTCAATTTAAATAAAATCTATAGATTTTATCCAAGGGACTAATTGAAAATGAAAATGAGTCAATTCCCACAGATAGAGACAAATGGGACTTATCTTTATTGATTTTGGAAAAAATGATACATTTAGGTCCATGTTACAGTTGTTGATCAAAACTATCCAATCTCTCTATAGTAACCTTGATCCTAAAAATCTCCCTGTATATGAAATACTTGTCTAAATAATTAGTTATCAACTAATTAGGTTTTATCATAATAATTGGATTAATAAATCCTTTTTAGTCTATCTTTAATAATAATATATCTTCATGTGATCATTATGGTGCTTCAACCATATGCTTATAAAAAATAATTACTCCCGATAATGGATATATTTCCTTGCATGTCGAATAGTTAAATCATGTTTATCAAATATTTCGACATAATATCACCCTCTGGTATCCTCAATCTTCTTAAAAATTCCTCCAAGTATGTTTGCATGTATCCTCTTCTAACATCCTGTGAAATTCAATTTATTCTATCGGCAGATGACTCCATGCTTTGCCACCTTTGAAAACCCTGCATGTCGATGACATATTAATTAATTATATGAGACCCTTGTTAACATAAAATTTGTTTAAAGAAAACTCCCTGTCAACATCATCACCCAGAATTTATAATCCTCTATCTGTCAAAGACATGTGTCATCACCATGTAATTCCTTAAGGGATAAAATTCTTGCATATTTTCTTTTAGGCATCGCGCATCCTGAGTTTTAACAGACGATCACGTCTTTCATAATCGATTGGCCTAGGACATGTGTCATTATGGTGTATTTCCTTAGAGGTTAAAAATCACACATCTATGCCTTTGAATTAATCACGCCAATCGTAGATCCCCACCAACTTAACCATCAATTAATCCTTCATGCTATTGTTAATAGTTGGTCACCTTTAAGGCTCGGTTAAATTATCATAGTCGATTAAAACCATGTGTTAAATGATGAGGCTTTAAGTAGCTCATCTTTTAATCTAGTCTTGTAATTTGACATGAAACCCTATCATCATGTCCATCCAATTATGTGTTGCCACCTATATTCTCACTGTCATACTATTATGCCTTGGTAGGTCTGGGAAACATGTCAACATCACACATTCCCTTAAGGTGAAAGGTTCTACATCTTTGATTTTGAGTCATTATGCCAACCATAGATCATATCCAAACTTTAACCATGCATCATCCTTTTTACCACTTGGAATTTAGTGAGACCAGGACACGAGTCAACTTCGCACGATGCCTTAATGGTATAGATTGTCCATCATTTACCTTTAGACATAGCGCCAACCATTGATGTCAATTTGAAGATTAATTAGACAGATCTGCATAAAGAGAGCACACAATACATGTAATAGATACAAATATGAATTCAAATTTAAAAATGTAGGCCGGGGAATACAGGAACTGAACCTTGGCATAAATAATAAGATAAATGCATGAATTAGCATGACAAATGCCCAAGTTAGAATATTTGCAAGCATAAACTATAAATGAAATTCATAAATAATAAAATAAAAGGATAAATTCAAATAATAAGGGCATATAATATACTTCCCTGAATTGTTTAAACATGTCCTTATGCATATAAATCCTAGGTTCCACCACCAGGAACCAGTATTGTCAATAACACCAGAATTTATAGAATTTTATTGTTTTATAGTTTATTTATTATATTATAAAAGGATGTTTATTCTATTCCCTTCCCTTCCATAACATAATTTGGAGAAACTTATCAATATGACACCTTTGCCCCACCCTTTGGGAAACAAGACTTACACAAGGCATGACCAAACCCAACTCATAGACCTAAATTTTTAGTGGGTCTTAGCTTTGATCTGTGCATTTGAGAAGTATTGTATCACATAAAATTGTATGGCTTTGTAACCACTTCAAAAAATTTCAATAGTACCCTATCTTCATTCTAATCTCTATGGATTCATATTAAATTGTCTTGGCCACTATTGTATCCTCCTAATGTCCAAGGCAGACATGTCATTTCTAGTGCAATGCCCCTTTTTGGAAGTCCCCTTATCTAGTGATAATGGTGAAAATCCATTCAACTTTGAGTGCCCGACAATATTCTTCCGTGGAATATTTGGCATCAATAATATTTTTCATAAATAAATATATTACCATGACAATGTCTAATATTGGGTATCTTTGCGCTGATTATTGACTTCCAACTAATGTTCATGAGAGAAATAATATATTTTACTCTCAAACTTTAGTAACTTCAAAATTATACGATGCATAGATGAAGCCAAAATATCCTCTAGGATTATCACCTGCTCTGATACCATCTTGTTGTTTTCATGCTCATTTAACCAAAGGCAATTATTTTCCCTCCCAACCATAGACAATCCACGATTGTCTCCCCTAAGCACCCTGGCATGTCAATCTGCAATTGCATTCAAATTATTATTATTATATTCAAGAGAGGAAGATTTAATCTTCCTTAATATCTATTGGTGGTTCCCCTTCACTAAGGGCCACCACTCTTCATATGTGGCCCAAAAAATTAATTCATATAATTATATTTTTATATTATGAATAAAATTATATTATATTATATTATCACAAGAATAATAATATAATAATTATATTATCACAACTTTTATGTTATCCGTGTTGGTCTGAATAAATCCCACCATAGCTACAATAACATTAACACTCCCTCTTAGCTAGGGAGGATTCCTTCTCGATAAATTGTGGTTCATCCTCCTGATGCTATCTTCAACACGAGGTATTAGATAAAATGAAAAATAATAAAATTAAAGGAAAAAAATGTCTCTCCTTCGTGGTGATCTAGGGTAAGAACCTTAAAACAACCTTTCATTTCATTTTGCACTTTACTTTTGGAACCTCTCTATCTGTGGTTTCCATGTAGATTCGGGTTTTTCTATAGATTTACTTGAAGATGTAATGAAAATTGATTGAAAATCTAAACTCTTTAATAGGTATGTCTATCACAATACTTTGGGCTTTCTTATGCCAAAAAAATAATGACATCTTTTGATTCTTTCTTTACACTCCATTTTCTCTGTGTGTTTATGGTTTTATTATGAAAAAGAAATGATAAGCTTCATATTTATTTGTATCTTCTCCCTACATCTGTAAAATATTTGTGAGTTTGAGCTCCTTTGACTGTAAACAATGGGCATTTTGAAGGATATTTTATGCTTCTGTGGCATGATTTGATGCTCTATGAGGGTCTTAACTTTCCTTACTATAAGCTATGACATATATTTTTTTTTCTTGGCTCTCAAAAAACTAAAAAATACTTTGTACTCCATACCTGTTATAGCCTCTATTTATTTCTTGCTAGAGGGTTTCATTATTATGATATTTACTACATGAAACCCTTATAGTTGTTGATCTCTTTTTTCTAGAGAGTTTCATATTTTTAACGAACTGTGAATTCTTGCAATGGAGTTTGTATACCATCATTTAATTCTTGGTCTCTATTTCACTCCATATTCATGGAAAGATATTTGTTCTTCATGCTAGAGAACTATTGTCAATGATGTCTTTTGATTCTTTCTTTGACTATCCTTAGCTCTGATGTTTGCAACATATATTGTCACTGTATTTTTAAATGTAAATAGCATGTCTTCATTTCCTTTGGTTCTTCACAATTATAGAGGCTTTGATCATGAATGCTCTGCCCTTCATGATATTAGAAACATCTTGTTATTGTAGAATTTTTCTGATAGTATAATGATTATTTTAATCATTTTTGGATCATTTGTCATCATGCCAAAACAATGAAAATATTATTTCTCTCTTTTCCGATGCATACTGGCTTCTAAGAATATTATGATATTAAAAAATGCCCTAATATTGTATGTTGGTTATTTTTTCTTTTCTATTTTATATTGCTTTGATTTACAAGCTAATACTATTTTCTCATGGATTGAAATCATTATGTACATGGATCATGGTTACATAGGTCTATTCATAACATTAATGTTTTTCCATAGCACTATCATGAACCTCTCACTGCCTTTTATTTAGGCATTCTTTATCTTTTTCTACATTTTCCACTATTTTTATATGACAAGGAAAATATATTTATCTTTATCATTGCCTCTTTATCCCATCATTTATTTTTCTAAATATAACACTAACAATGTCATGGACACTTGATGTATGATCTAGGCCATTAAACTCCATATGTTAGTGATGACCATGTGTACCTCTACTTTATGACTATGTTCCCCATATAAGCTCTCTATTGATATTTTCTATGATTGTACTCATTTTATTATTTTTTTCATGATATTTGATAATGATTACTCCATCCTTTATTGATATGCCATTTCTATTCAATTCTTGGCATTTAGAAATCATTTCTTTGGTAGTATTGCTAAAACACCTTCATTTACAGTCATCACCATCTTATTCACTGCCTTTAGATATCATTATCTATGTTGGGTGTCATGGTCTATAAATATGCATCTTTCACTTTCTTAAACATATGTTTTAACATTATATATGTTTTCTCCATGATACACACCATTTCCACTTTAATCTTGGTGTTTTCTTCAATATCCTTGGGGTATCACTGCATGTATGATCACTACTCCACATGGTATTGGTATTTATATGCTTGTTCCATTGATGTTGAACTTCATCTCATGACTTCTATTAAACCTCTAATGGCTTGATAGGCTGTATATTTTG
The DNA here is from genome assembly GCA_018584345.1 of Thuja plicata. NCBI lineage: Eukaryota > Viridiplantae > Streptophyta > Pinopsida > Cupressales > Cupressaceae > Thuja > Thuja plicata. The sequence goes on from MU225379.1 coordinate 129,882, forward strand.
TTGTGACCTCTTTGATATGTAGCTTTATCTTATCTTCCAATATTTGTCACTATTTTTCCTTTTCATTTTGGCATTAATGTTCCACTTGGACTACCCCTTTATATTCTTGCGTTATGTATACCAACTCCTTGAGATTTTTTCTATCAATGTATTGAAATACTACCTTTGAAATCATCAAATTCTCCCTTTTATATACCTTAATTGTTTCTATCTTTTGATCATTCTTTCATGTAGAAACCTTTTATAAATGTTCACATTATTCTCCTTAACTGACCTATGACTTTATTTCTTGAAAATTGTTAATAATGATAGGGTGAATATGCCCTCCATGTCATTATAATCCCTTTTAGGTGAGGTTCTCTATTTATAATAGTGAATCAAAGAGATTCACTATAATGAATGATGTATAACACCTTTATTGGACTATACCGATATGTTTGATGTAGGAATTACACACTTTGTAATGATTAACAATGTTCCAATAAGAATAAAAAAAATACTGGGATCAACCTTTGTGGGAGCCTATTTCACCCCACATGTTGTGATGCTTATGATATCAACTTAAAGTATTCATTAATGAACATGATACTTGTACTTGCACAGTGAACAAACACATTAGATAGACAATGAATTTATGTGATGTTCTTATACTTTCCTCTCTGATTTATATAGTATGAGAGATGATTATACCTTTATTGAATTTTCATAAGGATAGATGAGGATCCCTAAGATCTAACCCCCCATCTCTCTCTTCCTGCAGGTAGACCTGGGCATAGAAAAACAAATTTCAGAGCTAAGGAGTTAAAGATTCAACCATATAACCAAAATATTTGTCATTCATCAAGCAATGATGAGTCCTCTCCTCTCTTTATATGTTGTTTCAATAAATGTATATTGAATTTTCATATTTTGTAGATCACTCATTCCCTTGGCTTGTGTGGGAATTTTTCTTTTGAAATTATGCATAACTAAATATTTTCCTTTGAAAAGATGTGTAATTCCTTTCTTGTACTTGCATTTATGTTGAAACTAGAATTCACTCAATAACATAAAACTCCTATAATGAACAATCTAGTAGAATAAAACATTAACCCTTAACTTCTATCTGCAAAAGCATTTCTAGCTCTTCCTTATTGAGCTCGAAGAAAAATTGGGTAACAAGACACCCTTCTTAAAAAGGAAATCATAAGTATGAAAAATAAATAGGTAGAAAAGCATGGTGGTGCTTTAATTTTTATGATAAATGGTGAGCTTTAGGATTGTTAGCCTGACTCGAGTCTAGGGGAGGTCACAAGAGGGACCTCCTCCCCAATCAACATATTCAACTAAGAAGCCACTTTCTCAATTCATATGAATTTAGAATCCATAATGGGAGTCCAAGAGCCACCACTTGGAATTACAAAAGTAGATGTCACCTTGAAGATTAAAACATGGAGATTCATCTTGATAACCTTATGGACTTATCATTAGGGCACAACCCCATTAATACAACAATATTTTTTTTATTTAATGTTACATTCTTGACTTTATGGAAGCTTTAAATTTCAACTTGGGTAACAATATGCTCACTTTTTTCAGCTTGATTAGTTAATGGAATCTTTTAACTTTGAAAAAAAAAAAAATGCTTAAATTAATAAAGAGTTACAAGTAGATCAATTGGAAACACGTAAATATTTTTAATATAATCATTAACTACCATATAAATAAATTGAATAATATTATGGTACATATCCCTGGCTATTATCAAAGAAGACTTTGTAAGGAGGATGGAGAATAATTATTTTAAGATATGATATTTGAGAATTTTATAACCCCCCTTGTTGTAATATAAAATACATAAAAGTAAAATAAACCAAGATGATATTGATACCAAATAATGGAAAGGGATAATAGAAACCATTAAATGGGACAAATTATCAACCAATCAAAGACAACATATCAGAGATAAACCATTAGTACAAAGTAACCAAAGATAAGTAGTTGCCTAGCAATGAAAGAACTATTTTCCAAATATATAATTAATAAAATTAGAAAGGAATGTTGATATTGGAGCATTGTTTTAATTACTTGAGGGAAAGTATTTTTAATTTAAAAAATTCTAAATAGGACAATTCTTAGACAATATCATAGCTTTGAGTGAGGTTTCAGGTTACTCGTGCTATCATACCTTTCCTTCAACCCTGCCATCTCCATTTCATTTATCCTTTTCCTTTATGGGGTTTTATATTTCCTTAATATGGTACTCTCTCCCTTGATTCCTCATTCCTTTAACCTTCACTTTTCCTTTCCCATTTCAATTTTAGAATTTCTCAAGTCAACATTCCTTTTCATTCATTTCCCTAAAATATTTGATTCCCTTGTTCATGTTTTGAACCTTTATATATTCATTTTATCACATGAATTTCCTTTATCTCAATGACCCTACAACCTTGACCCTTTCTATCTCATGTGTTTTCTAAGTTCCATCACTTTATGTATTCAATTCAAAATAATTAGTATTCCCAATCACTGAATCCTAGGGTATTAGTTATTGAGTCTTGACCTTTTCTATATTGTGGGAATGTATTTGATATCTTTAAATTTTGACCATCACTCTCAAGTATGAAATATTTTGGGTTTCCCCTTTTCTCATTATATTGGTATTCAATAGGTCATATTCTTGATCCTTGATCCTTACCAATACAAAAATATTGAAACTCCAATACTATCTCCTTGTATCTAGTATCCTTGAAGTTTAGTACTTTCCCCTTCCTACATCAAGTAAATCGTAATCTCAATATACACTCTCTACTGTATAAAGTGTTCCTAAAGCATGATCCCCACTTCTTACTGTAATCACCTAAAATTGGTCTAGTCTAATCAAAGGCCTGAATATCAATTGAATTTCCCTAGGACCTAATCCATGTGTCAAATCCCACTTTAATCCTGATTATGTTACTAAATCCAATTTTCTTACATGATTCAATCATAAATTAGTCATCAAAATTATCAAACATCAAAGAAGAGTGAATAATTAATCCAGCCTAATTAATTAAATCAAACTAAAAAATACCTTGGATAGAGTTATTAATTAAGTGATTTAAATAAATGTCTTATTATCCACTCAAGCACAAAAGGGCAAGTGACTTGGCTCAACCCAATATGATCAATCCACATGGAGCACTCAAGGTTCAATCTCCATCCTCCATCATGGATTCATCCTAGCCATTGAATTCAAATTAAAATATTTCCCTCCAAAAGGAAATCTATAAAACCAAGCTTGATCAAGGCATTTGCATATCCATCCATAATTGAATAGACACAATTCTATCATTCATGCTCATTTGCAACTAGATAATGCTAATTTAATTCTAAATATCTCATTTCATAGCAATTACATCTTGAATTCATCATTTTAGTGTTGGAAATATGGATGGAGTAACTGAGAGGGGAGGGGTGAATCAGTTACCACAAAAATAAATCCACAAGTCCCTTAGATGTCTTCAATATATATAACTGTTACTCGGTAAATTGACCTTTTATTGTTGATTAAACATTCACAGTTACTGACATGCATAAAAAAAATAACATGAACACAAGTAACACAAGTAACACCAGATATAACATGGAAACCCAATTTGGGAAAACCACCAATGTAACTAGTTACTGATTTTCACT
>MU225379.1:133948-154782 GCA_018584345.1 Thuja plicata
TTTGGAGGCCGACACAGACCAGAAATGATATTCAACTGATGCTCGGTGAATACTGCAGATTTTGCTAAATCCTTTGGTAACCGACTGAACTCGGTAAGTACTGCGAACTCGGTAAAGACTGAATTTCCATCACATATTCTTTGATGACCGACTGAACTCGATAAGCACTGAATTTCTTTGTTAACCGAGAGAGCCCGGTAGTAACTAACTTCTTGATATAGTATTCTGGAGTTCTCGGTAGACTCTGTAAATTGCTTCTCTTACCGTCTGAACTCGGTAGACTCGGTAAACTGCTTTGCTGAACATTCTTAGCTCGGTAGACTCTGTCTGATGACTGATATGACATTCTGAACTCGGTAGACTCTGTCTGATGACTGATATGACATTCTGAACTCAGTAGACTCTGTCTGATGACTGATATGACATTTGTGTAACATCAAGGACAACACACAATTAAACAATTGTTTCCAACATTTAGATCTCAATTCATCTCAATTTTAGCTTAATCAATCATGTAGATGCATAATTTAATCAATTAGCTTAATTGCATTGATTTTAGATCAAAATTGAATCAATTTAGATTCATTTTAGTTAAATCCTTCATTTCATGAGTGTCAATTACTGATCTAGATGCCTAATTCTAAGAACAATATTAATTAGACAGTAATCTTCATGACTAGAAGGCAATAATTTGATTTCAATCATTTTTTTTATTGATTTTCTAATACTAACAATTGTTCAGCAATGAGTTATTGAAGTATTTGTGGTTGCGGGATTACATGCATATTTTCACACACATTTTTGGCACCCACCGTGGGGCTCAAGCCCTGCTTTTTTGTCATTTTAGACCAAATTGTACTTGTAGGTTCTAGACATTACAAAACAGTCTCATTTATGGAAATGGCCTTTCATTTTCAAGAAATCTTACTTCATTTCCAATTTCAAAGTCTCATTTTTGGTTTTTAGAGCCTCGTTTTTGGTTTCTATTGTCTCATTTTTGGTTATACTTCTTCATTTTCAGGAAGAGTAAAGGACAGTGTAGTCTCTTATTTTGTCAATCCTTTTTGTCTCTCGGAGAAGTTTCATTTTTGGTGATCTTCATCTCATTTTTGGTAACGTTTCTTCATTTACGATAAATATAACTTCATTTACGCTAAATAGCCCCATTTTCAGTAATCTTCATTTTATTTCTAGTAAATGTATCATCTTTGGTCACTATTTCTTCATTTTTGAGATAAATGGACAAGATATTAAGGTTTTCAATCTGAATTTTGAAAGTAACCGCTAATCAATTGATGTTTTTGTGCTCTCATATAATCTACTTTTTGTAGATTGAGGATTTAATGAGTTTTTGCAGGTCGATTATCAAAGATTATATCAAACTAAAAAATTAACTACTAATGAAATTTTTGATTTAGTTTTCCTAACTCATCTTCAAGCAAACATTGTGATTTCAATAGTGTGATTTCTAGGCACCTAGATCTAATTAGGGAGATAATTTGTATTTGACTTGGTTGATATTAGGGGATTATGTTCTTTTCCTTTTAGGAAAATCAAAAACCTTGACATGTCCATTTAGTTATTTATAAATTATCTTTGGTAAATGAACATGTGTTTGATGTGCTTGGGAAAAACAACTGGAATAGGAGAGTATGCTCATTTCCCTTTGGGAAAATTAGAAATCTAGACCTCAAGTTGCAATTCAATTTTTCATTTTCAGTCATTACCTTTAGAGAGATTTCCATTGAGGAAAAAATCTCATGGGAATGACTCGAGTGGGAAAAAGGCAAAGATAACCTCTTCCAGCCCACTATAATCAAATTCTCCCTTTGATATTAAAGCCTTAGGAGACAAAGATAGTTCCTGCCTCATATTTGTGGGACTATAGGTCTCAATTGTGCTTGCACGACCATGATATCTTGTATGATTCATGGATTATATTTGAAATAGATGACCTAACTATAATCTATAGAGTATAACCTTACCCAGTTCAACTCTGAAAGAAGCATAATCTTTGTGCAAGGAGAGATAGCTTTCCTAAAGACACCCACCATATCTATCTCCTAGAGTGTTTTAAAGATGATAATACGTTATTGGAGGTCTCATTGTGCAGTCTCCTTTGACCATATTCTTCATAGCTCTTGAGGGATACCAATTTATGGGAAAATATTTTGGTACTCAACTTATTCCATAGGGATAAGCATTTTTTATGTTGTCTACATTTGTGATGATACTCATGAAAATATTGAAGAACATACACTCATTTTTAGACCTTAAATACCAAGATAGGTGCTTGTATTCTATTTTGCATGTGTGTTGTCACTATGATTACAAGAATTTACTTCCCAAATCACTCATCCTTTGTGTCATTGTGTTGTCTTATCAATCTTGTCATCCAATTGTAGGAGTCTCCATGAGGGATCATCAATCCCTAGACTTTCCAAAATCATATCAAAAATCTTTTTCAATCAATAAAATCAACCTTTGGACAAAAAATACACATTTTTTCATCAAATTGAACATCATGAATTGTAACTTGTGATCATAGTTTTTCTATCTTGAGTTCATGGTTAACACGAGAACCAATCAATACCCTTTTGATGAAGACGCTAAAAACACGCACCCTCCTAAACTGTTCACTTTCAACCAAGGAGAGAAATCAAGGGTGAAAAGAAAACTACTCCTACCATGTCACATGAAGAGAATGGGTGGAGAGGACGTCAGGATTGTGATCATCAAAGTGACCATAGTTCTAACAGTGACGAAGAAACAACTAAAGAAGATTATAGGAAATGCCAAAAAAGAAAAAGGTTCCAATGGATGATGGAAAGGATCCTAAATGCTAAAAAAGAAATATATTTCATGTACTTGGCTTCCATGGGAGTTAAACTTCCCCAAGACTTTGACGTTGATCAATTGAAAATGAGAGAAGAGGAAAAACCCATATCTATTCTCTCTAAAAAACTTCTAGGATTGCAAACTAAGATCAAGAATCTTTAGAAGGAGAAGGATAAACTAGAGAAGAAGTACTCATTGGATCACACATGTCCTTTCCATTTTGACGTATATTTACACATGCGACCATTTACTCCCAACATTGAAATCTCAAAATATGATAAGTACAATGGGAATGGTAACCCTCAAGATCATATAAGAGAGTTTTGTGCTCTTATCATGGAATTTATGCATGAAAAATGTACTTAATGATACTCTTTCCTAGAAGTCTCCAAAACTCTCTTCAGGTATCAATACATTTGAAGAAGTTTTGAAAAGATTTATCCAACAATATTCATATAATATTCAACACAATGTCACCATGTTCAATTTGTGTAACACTAAAAAATGAAGTGGTGAAGATTTCATCACATTTGTTCAAAGATGGAGAAATATATTTGCAATATATCCTAGACAAATTCCCAAAATTGAAAATATGGATATCTTTATTAATAATCTGATCCTAGAAATGAACTATGCATTGAAAATTCAAACTCATACTACTTATGATAAATTGGTAGATAACGCTATCTAGACTAAAGAAGTTCTTTTGAAAAAAGGGGAGATCACACTATAAAAGGAAACCAAATATTTCAACAATTCCAATAACAATAATAAAGACAAGTTCAATTATTGGAAGAAGAATAAGAACATGTTGAATGACAAGGTTGTGGAAGCATCCAACATCAAAGAAAAAATGAATGTCTTTAATCTCTCGAGTAACTTCAAGAGGCTAAAAATTCCAACACTACATCAACTCCTAGAGGAAACAATGAATCAGGCAGAGACAAGCCTTCATTGTCAAAACCCAAGCATAATTTCACTCTAATTAGAGAACCTCTAGAATGATGAACTATAACTGATTGAATGTTTGAAGATGTTAAGTTGATGATCACCAAGCTACAGAAAGTTAATGCAAGACATTAAATCAGTTAATGTATTGTATTTTCACTAATTTCAACTTAATATAATATGATTGGTTATATACATAGTGTCAAAGACTTCAAAGAACCAAAGAGATAAAGGTTATGTTGTTAGTAATGCATAAAATTTTAGTATGCACTAAGTGACCACAAACACCGACGGACAGTACACCTCGATGAATAGAGAACCCTGAGAGAAGAGTCACAATGATACCTGAGCAAGAAAACCGAGCAAGCATTACCAACGAGAAGAACCACAATGTTACCCGATGGATAGACAACCCCGATGGATAGATATTCCCAAGGACAATTGAAGTAAAGACTGAAGCTAACAAGGAGTTAAAACACCAAAAAGAACTGAAGTTCATAAATGACAAAAGACTTAGCTAGAAAGAGATAAATATGGAGTTAACTAGTTGATTACATTGTTTTCATCGACAAGTTAAAAGCCATAGATAAGCAAGAGTTTTAAAGCTATTTTATTCCATTTGTCAAGGAGAAATCTACGGGATAAAACTAAAGTAATCTTTAAAGCAAGAAAGGTGAGAATTATGGATTACGCCAAGAACAAGAAATTCAAGTTCTTAGAAATGGTGAAATTATGTCTATAAAGAGACAAGATAATTCATTGTGAATTAGGGGTGAATAGAGAAGAGGATACTAAAGAGATACTGGTGAAGAAAGAATTCATATATTCATGATCAAACAAGCTAAAGAATGGAGCTAAATATTTCTGCGAACACCGAGAAATAGAGAAGCATAGCATCACTGAGCAAAAAGAAGTGGAGCAAAGAACAAAAAAGGAAACATTGATCAAAAATTTATTATGATCTTACAATAGATCTAAACATCTGCAAGTCTAATTTGTTTCTATGAATAGATCATATATTTTTTCACTTTAACCATTGGATCAAAAGTCTCTTAACCGAGCAGGACTTAACAATCCTTTATATATTGAGATATATCCCAAGGAGTATCAAAAGGTTAATTCATGAAGATACCATAGTGAAATGCTAGATATCAAGTGATTAACTGTCAGTGATAAATCCTCTAATAAGGTTGCACTTAACAATGTGTTTGTAACCTTTAACAAGGTTGGCTCTTTACCGAGATCACTTCAGAAGAGTGAAAATTTTGGGTTATCGGTCCCGAGTGGTTTTTCCCTTAACAGGGTTTCCACGTTAAAAATTCATATGTCAAATGTGTTTATGAGTCATTGCTTTGAAGTTTTTCTTTACACATTACTAAAATAGGATTGATCAGTAAACACTAAGTAATTTACTGTATTTCAATAAATGATAGACTACTAATTGATAAATATTAAAGAATAAGATTTGAAAGTGAACTCCAAGAAGTAGTTATTTGATAAGATTATTTCAAGGCATATATATTGTATGACTGAAGATAAATAGAGGCTTATAATTGTGGTACTAAGTTTTTGGGTTGATATTGTATTAATTTTTGAGGCCACTAATTCACCCCCCCCCCCACCTCCCCCCTCTCAATTATTCTAAAAATTGGTATCAGAGCTTGTGTGCTTAGAAGGAAGGTTTCAAGACCTAAGAAAAATATCACAAGATGATAAAATGGGATGTGCCAAAGTTGAACAAGGAATACTTTGCATCATGGAAAAGTAGGATAAGACTCCACCTGTCAGTTATTGGAAATGATGTTACTCAATACTTGGATATTGAATGTGTGTTTCCTATAGGACCTCATACACTTGATCAATTGAGATAAAATCATGAGCACAACTCTATGATGATAGAACTTGCTTCCTCACTCTCTGATGTTGAATTTGAAGATGTCAAAACTTGCACCTCTGCAAATAAAATGTAGGACAAATTGAAGCTAGTGCATGGAGGAGATGCTAATGTACTAAGAGCTAAGGCAGAAATCCTAAGAGATAAATTTGATGACCTAAGAATGAAATAAGGAGAAAATATTACTCATTACAGATACAGAATGAAAGAGGTAGTCAATGCTATTTGAGGAGTTGGAGGTGTACTTGAAGAAGAAATAGTGGTACTTAAAATCCTAAGAACCTTATTACCTGTATATGCTATTAGAGTATCTACTATACAAGAAATGAGAGCAGTAGAAAACAACAATTTCACTCTAGATAGTTTAGTTGGTAGACTTATTTCATTTGAGATGAATAACTTTGATAATAGTGTCTTACCATCTATTGAGTCTGTATTCACATATTCTTTGAAAATAAGTAAGTCAAGTCATAAACACACTATGAGAAATGATAGTGAAAGTGATAGTTATGACCAAGAACTTGATCAAATTGAAGCACTAATGGCTACAAGATTACAGAGAGGCAAAGGTAGATACAAAGGTAAATTATCATTGGTTTGTTTTAATTGTAAAGAGATTGGACACTTTGCTGCTAGATATCCAAAAAAAAGAAAAGATGATAGAAGTAATGATAGATCATATGAAAAGAAGTTTAATAGAAGTGATAACAGAGATTACCAAAGAAACCAACAATCTAATAGAAGAGATACCCAAGACTACAAGGACAAAGGGAGATAAGAGATACTGACACCGAATCTGATGAAGATATTGAGATGGTATTTGAGGCCATGAAGGATCATTCTGATGACTAGATTATAGATAGTGGTTTCACTCACCACATGACCGGTGATAAAGAAAAATTTGAAAATTTTGTGTATTATAATTGTGGATTAGTAAGAATGGGTAATGACTCACCTTGTCCAGTTGAAGGTAAAGGAACCATAATGTTAAATAATCTGATCAAATGTGAAAATGCATACTGGGTTAAAGGACTTAACTATAATATATTGAGTGTTTCACATCTAAATAACATAGGTCACCGAGTTGCATTTGAGAACAAAAAGGCAAAGATCTTTAATGAATTAGGAAGGTTGATCAAAACTAGTGAATAGACAAAAGGTAACCTATTCTATCTTGATGATATTAACACCACTTTTTTAATGGATAGAAATTAAGATATATGGTTCTGGCATAAAATATTATGTCATGTGAATTTTGACAACATGATTAAGATAAGAAATAAAAGGAAAGTAAGAGGCTTACCAAGAATGACAAAGTCGGGCCATATCATGTGTAAGAATTGTTAAAAAGGTAAAATGACAAAGTCTAGTTTTAAGAGAAAAACCCATACATATAATGCTATTCTTGAATTAGTCTATATCAATATATGTGGAACCATGAGAACAAAGAGTTACTATGCTGATAGATATTTCATTATGTTTGTTGATGATTACTCTAGAATGATGACAGTTATGTTCTTAAAAGAAAAATTAGAAGCATTCAATATGTTTAAATGGTATAAAGCTATTCTAGAAAAACAAAGTCGTAAGGAACTAAAATGCTTAAGATTGGATAGAGGAGGAAATTTATTTCTGATGAATTCACTAACTTTTACAATGAGCATAGAATTAAAAGATAGGTTTCTACACCAAGAACACCACAGAAAAATGTGATTGTTGAAAGAAGAAATAGATCCATTGTTGATTGTGCAAGAACATTGGTGATTGAGAAAAGCATCACTCAAAAATTTTGAAGGGAAGCTGTCAGTACTGTTGTTTACACATTGAATAGAGTTCAATTAAAGAAAGACACCAAAAAGACACCTTATGAGCTATGGTATGGATACACACCCAATGTAAGTTACTTCAATAATTTTGGAAGTAAATTTTATATTTTGAAAGATGATAGAAATGGAAAGCTTAACTCCAAAAGGGAAGAACGAATATTTCTAGGGTATTCCACCAAAAGAAAGGCTTATAAATGTCGTAACAAGTCCTCTAACAAGATAATTGAAAGTGCAAATGTCAAAATAGATGAATATGCAGAGAAAAATGATGAGGAAAGCATAAAAGAACTAGAAGACTACAAGAGTTTTTTTTACAATGAATAAACTGACACTCTTCCAGAGCAATAGTGTATCACTCCCGAGCAACAGAACATTGCACTCGAGCATCAGGCTGCCAATACCAAAAATCAAGAAATTGCTCAAAATGATGTTCTGGGTGATGGAGATCAGAATGAAAGTCAAGATGATGATCAGAATGATGAACAAAGATCTAAACTAATACTTTCCAAGTATGTCAGAAGACACCATCCATAGAACCAGATCGTAGGAGACAAAAAGGTTGGAATGAGAACAAGAAGTAATTCACTAAACACTAGATGTTTAATTTATGATTTTGAGCCTAAATCTATTAATACTACACTTGAAAATTATGAATGGGTTAGTACTATGAATGAGGAAATAGAACAGATTGAGAAGAACAAAAAATGGACATTAGTACCTAGACCAGATGACAAGAATGTCATTGGTACCAAATGGATATTCAGAAACAAGTTGAATGAGAATGGAGAAGTTGCAAGAAACAAAGAAAGATTAGTATGCAAGGGGTATGCACAAGAAGAAGGTTTTGACTATGGAGAAACCTTTGCACCTATTGCTAGACTAGAAGGAGTCATAATTATACTTTCTTATGTTGCATTCAAAAGATTCAAGGTATACCAAATGGATGTCAAATCTACATTCCTAAATGGAATACTAGAAGAAGAGGTATACATTAAACAACCAAAAGGTTTTGTTGATCCTAACAAGAGAAATTGGTTTGTAGACTACACAAAGCCTTGTATGGATCGAAACAAGCACCTAGAGCTTGGTATGAAAGACTTCGCTCCTATCTCATAAGTATTGGATTTGTAAGAACAAGTGAAAATAGAAATATGTATTTAAAAGAAGATACTGATGATAATATTTTGATTGCTGAAATATTTGTTGATGATATCATATTTGGGGGAAATGATATTCTATGTAAATCCTTTGCTAATGAAATAAGAAAAGAGTTTGAGATGTCAATGTTTGGGGAGATCAAATTCTTTCTTGGTCTATAGATTATTCAACAGGATCCAGGTATATGTATCACATAATCCAAATACATCAAGGAAGTGTTGAAGATATTCAAGATGGAAGACTCCAAACCAGTTGGAACACCTATGGAAACCGGATGTAAGCTGAAAAAGGAAGATAAGTCAAATGAGGTAAATCAGACACTATATAGATCTATGATTGGAAAACTAATGTATGTTGTTCATACTAGACCAGATATAGCACATGCAACTAGAATAGTTGCAAGATTATCTGTTAATCCCAAATAATCACACATGATTGTTGTCAAAAGAATTTTGAGATATCTAAAGAATATCGAGGACTATGGCTTATGGTATAAAAGAGAAGGCAAATTTGAGCTTCAAATCTATATAGATGCTGATTGGGATGGAAATTTAGATGACAAAAAGAGCACAACTAGAGGAGCATTCTTCATGGGTGATTGACTTGTCACATGGATAAGAAAGAAGCAAGGATGTATCTCACAATCTACTATAGAAGAAGAATATGTGGTTGTTTCTACAAAATTCTCTAACATTGCATGGATCAAACAATTACTAGAAGGTATGAATATGAAAATTCTTGAACCGGTGATTATCTATTGTGATAATACCATTGCAATAAAATTTCAAAGAATCCTGTCATGCATGCTAAAACTAAGCATATTGCAATCAAGTATCATTACTTAAGAGAACAAGTGCAAGAGAAAGAGGTGATACTAGAATATGTTCAATCCAAGGAACAATTAGCTGATATATTCACAAAGCCTTTGTCTAAAGATACATTTGAGTATCTAAGAAAGAGACTAGGGGTTCGACCCTTGTCTATTGGTCACTAAGATGACTAGGAAGCTGCATCATCCTACACATAATCATAAGATCATTCATGTTGATGCAAGAAAAGAGATGGACTACAAAGATACATCAGTACACAGAAAGGTACATATCTACACCGAACACTAGAGTCATTGTATTGCTGATGGATAGGGAAATTCAAGGAGCATATTATAAAAAGGAGGAAGGATATACTTTGGAATTGTTGTCAAAGGGAGAGAAAATCCAAAGGAGAGAGATTATATCCATATGAAATATCCATCATGATCATCCAAAGGGAGAGAAGTATCCTACGGAAGAGATGACTTAAGGGAGAGATGACTTAAGGGAGAGATGACCTAAGGGAGAGAGTATATCTATTATTGTCAAAGGAAAAAGAGATGATCAAGGAGAGGAACATTCAAAGGGAGAGTCAACATCAAAAAAGAGATTCTACATCAAAGGGAGAGACAGAATCGTAAGATGCTAAATCTATCCAGTAAAGGGAATAAAGATTAAAGACAACACTCTACAAGAAACAAATCTAAGATAGGAGAGCTTATCGAGAGCCAGACATTTGTATTGGTTATAGAACAATAAGTTTTGTATATTGATGAACTACAACTAATATATTTTATATTTTATTAGTAGTAATGTAGTGTGTTTCCATCAATGCCAAAGGGAGAGATTGATGAACTATAACTGATTGAATGTTTGAATATGTTAAGTTGATGATCACCAAGCTGCAAAAAGTTAATGCAAGACATTAAATCAGTTAAAGTATTGTATTTTCATTGATGTCAACTTGAGATAATATGATTGGTTATATAAATAGTGTCAAAGACTTCAAAGAGCCAAAGAGATAAAGGTTATGCTATCAGTAATGCATAAAATTTTAGTATGCACTAAGTGACAACAAACACTGACAGATAGTGCACCCCGATGGATAGAGAACCCTGAGAGAAGAGTCACAATGATACCTGAGCCAGAAACCTGAGCAAGCATTACCAACAAGTAGAACCACAACATTACCTTACGGATAGACAACCCCGATGGATAGACAACCCTGACGGACAGAGATGTCTGAGGACAACTGAAGTCAAGACCAAAGCTAACAAGGATTTAAAACACCAAAAAGAACTAAAGTTCAAATTATGACAAAAGACTTAGCTGGAAAGAGCTAAATATGGAGTTAACTAGTTGACTACATTGTTTTCATCGACAAGTTAAAAGCCAGAGATAAGAAAGAGTTTTAAATTTGTTTTATTCTAGTTGTCAAGGAGAAATCTATGGGATAAAACTGAAGTAAGCTTTAAAGAAAGAAATGAGAGAATTGTGGATCACACCAAGAACAAGAAATTCAAGGACTTAGAAATGATGAAATTATGTCTATAAAGAGACAAACTAATTCATTTTGAATTAGGGGTGAATAGAGAAGAGGATGTTGAACAGATACTAGTGAAGAAAGACTTCATACAATCCTAATCAAACAAGCTGAAGAACAGAGATAAAGATTTATGTAGACACCGAGCAACAAAGAAGCACAACATCACCGAGTAGAAAGAAGAGAAAATAACAGAAAAGGAAACATTGATCAGAAAGGTTTTATGAGCTTACAATTGATCTGAACATCTGCAAGTCTAAGTTGTTTATATGAAAAGATCATATATTATTTCATTTTAACCATTGGATCAGAAAGTCTCTTAACTGATTAGGACTTAACAATCCTTTATATATTGAGATACATCCTAAGGAGTATCAAATGGTTAATTCATGAAGATAGCATAGTGAAATGCCAAATATTAAGTGATTAACTTTTAGTGATAAATCTTGTAACAAGGTTGCACTTAACAGTGTGTTTGTAACCTTTAACAGGGTTGGCTCTTCACTGAGCTCACTTTAGAAGAGTGAAAATTTTGGGTTACCGGCCCCAACTCATTTTTCCTTTAACAGGGTTTCCACATTAAAAATCCATGTGTCAAATGTGTTTATGAGTCATTTCTTTGAAGTTTTCTTTACACATTACTAAAATAGGATTGATCATTAAACACTAAGTAATTTACTATATTTTGGTAAATGATAGACTGCTAATCGATAAAGATTAAAGAATAAGGTTTAATAGTGAACTCTGAGCAGTAGTTATTTGATAAGATTATTTCAAGGCATACATCTTGTAGGACTAAAGATAACTAGAGGCTTATAATTGTGGTACTAAGTTTTTGGGTTGATATTGGATTAATTTTTGAGGCCACTGATTCACCCCNCCCCCCCCCCCCCCCCCCCCCCCCTTAGTTATTCTAACACTAGAAATGGTACTAAAGACTCTATTGGACAACAAGATCATAAATTTACCAGATTCAAAACCTTGGGAAAAACAAATCAAACCCAAGTGGTGGAATGATGACCATTACTATGATTTCCATAGAAATAAAGGACATATAATGTATGAGTGTATGAATCTTAAGCATGTCATTCAAGATCTAATTGATGATAAAATCAAAGGGGATGGTCACCAATCCAACAATGATCACAAGGCATTCAAAGAACTGTAACCCTATTATGAGAAAGGTGAGAATTCAAATTACAAGGGTAATAAGATCAATTATTCTTATACTAGCAATGAGAATGTGATCCATATAATTGAACCATGTGCACAATCCATCAATGATCAATCTACCAGTGAAATTATTACACTTTATAACAATCCTATGATTGATCAAGAACCAAAATTAGATGATGAATAAAATTATACTAGTGTTATTTTTATACTTCACGAAAATCCCATGTTCAATCAAGAACTAGAATGGGATGATGAATCAAATTTCATACAACAAAGTGAACAATCGGTAAATGTTATCATTGTAAAGGGCTAAAAGAAAGAAACTAAATCTTCCAATGTGATCAAAAGGATTCAAGACAAAATTACTATCAAGATAGTTAATTCCTCATCAAAACAACTGACTATTTCAATATCAAAACTTTCTACATCAAAAAAATAGTACCTTTGTCATCATCATCTAAATATAATCTAGTTGAGTAGTTACAACAAACCTCCACACAAATCTCAATCTTTTAATTTCTAAAGATATTTCTAGCGCATAGAGAGATTCTTGAACAATCCCTACTTGTATTAAATATCCTAAAAGACTTAGATGTAGATCGGTTCCAAGCTATGGTTGGTCATTTGACTTCCCCACACTATCTATCTTTTTCTAGAGAAGATGAGAAATCCTTGAATCATCCTCATAATCAATAATTTCATATAGAGGTTTTAATCTGTAAGAATAGAGTCAAACACATTTCAATAGATGGAGGTACTGGTATTATGGTGCCAATTTGAAACAATTTGAAACAAGATTCTAGAATATTATAGCTACTCGTATAACAATTTGAAACAATATGATAGTATGGTACCACATAACAAAGAAGCCTCAAAAGGTCAAGAAGCTGAAATTTCTAGGGAAGCTCTTATGAAAGATTTTGAGAGAAAGCTAAAAATAATAGACACATGGATGGGAAATTACCAACTAGATCATCTTCCATCTCTGGCTGATATTCCTAAAACTCCTTGATATTATGGAAAACCATCCTCTTCATTTAAGCCTTCTAAAGCTAAAGTGTCAACAATTCATGAAGGAACGGGAATCATAAAAGCTAGCATTTATCTTACTGAGGAAAATGAAGAAAAGGATGTTCTATAATGGCTTTACAAAGGAGAAGAACATGATCAAGAAGTCAAACATGTTGAAATATCTACACAAAATTATGGTAAAGGCTATGATATCATGAAAAAATGGGATACAAGAGTAAGGTACCTATTGGAAAAAATAAATATGGACTCATAGAATAAATATACATGGTGTTCATAAATTCTAAAGACAAACAAGACTAGGATACAATGAGAAAAAATCAAATCCTTCATCTAGAGATGGTCCTATATTTGATTGAGCAAAGAAATTTTGATGATGAATCTGACAAAGAATAATAGGTAGACTATCAAACCATTTCATTTGAGATGCTATTGCACATTCAAACTAAAGATATTTCTTATAAAGGAGAACCATACATACCACAACAATTAAGACATCTCTTTGATCAACAAGAATCAATATTACCTCAGTCATCCTTACAAAAAGAAGAAAACAATTCTGATAATGGAGAAGAGGAAGTATCAATGAATATAGCCCATTTCTTGGGTAGATCATATGAAAGTCACATTGATTCACATGACTATGAATTTGAGAGAGAACCTGAAATTGAACAAAAAGAAAGACACCCTCACTTGGGGAAGCTAGTCACTACTAATTATGTCCTAGATATGCCTTATTCTATTAAAACAAGTTCTAATGACTATGAATGGGATTCCTTCTCTGAGGATACAATTGACATTTAGGTAGATGTAATAAAAAATTATTCTTATCAATTAGAGGAGGTATAATTCTCTATTGCTAGGTCAGTCAGATTAGATTTGCATAATACTAACAATGACTTTAGTAATGAGGTTATGATGCTTTATGATCTAATAAATTATTCAGAGAGTAACTTAATGGAAATCATCTTACCAGTTAGGAGATTTGATGATAATATGGTGCTATCCCTTGAACCATCTGAATCTTTGACCTCATTACACCCTAAACTCATTGAATGGAGTTAGACCGAACCTATGAACCTAATGTCCTTTCTAAATGACTATACTTTGGCATGCTATTTAAATCTAGTTGAACCCTTTACTTCTTCCACTAGTGCAAGGATCATGAATATGATAGATTCAGATATCATGTCTCTCATTATTAAAATAAAAAATAAAAATAAAAAGTGGTTTGATGGTGAAAAACACATTGTGACATTATCAGAACCCAAAATAGTAAAAAATATGACATATGCAATGGTGAAAACCTCTTAGAGGCACTTGAGGGTAGGAAACTTGATATCCTACCTGATCACTTTCAAGAGAGATCTTTAGTATTGATCAAACCAATGCAACCAATAAAATTGGAAAAACCAAAAACACCACATATGGTACATATAGCACACTAGTAAATTTCACCCAAAATTTTGATGAGCATTCATCTGTTTTGCGACACCATATCGTCGAACAGACGACCAATATGGACGTCAAACTTTTTTATCTTAGTTTCGATGCCCTAAATTATTGTCATATATTCAACTCATAATACATCAAAATGGGAGGTTTTTTGGTCCACAATGATCATGGATGAAATGACCAACACTTTAGAACATGCGACCAAAGGGTCGTCAAAATACATACGTTAAAAGGAAGATCATGTCATTTCCTGTATAGATTTTTCATCAAAAATGGTTGTTATTGACATTGAAATAGAGACGAGAAGTCGACATTTGTTTGATTGCTTGTACAACACCATTGTGGAAAATTGTTTAGTGCATCGAAATTGAGATGAATTACATTTTGTTTTTAAAAAAATTATTGGAAATTTCAAAACATAATGTGAAATCGTAGACAATTACAATAAAATCCAGTTTAAAACGTTCAAGAAATTGTGCTTTATCTAGTACAACTCCAAATTTATCAGGAACTTGATCTTTATCATTTGTTTGGTCTACCATCTCCCCTTCCTGGCTTATGATGTATGGTTTGGAAGGAACATTTTAATTCCTTAACTGAATACCATTAATTTCAATAGAATTTAATCCAACAAGGTTGGCATCACCTTTGAAGGTCTACTGAGTTTGATTATTCTTTGGGTTTGGAAAAGGTTTGGACGGGCTCTATGGCTGATTTATCTACGCATTACATTTATTTGGTCTAGTGAGAAGAGGTGGGGATTTCCTCCAAGGTCTTTTTGCACCATGATTCTACCAAGGTTTAAACTAATTCTAATTTGGTTTCCACAGAGGTTGGTTTTTCTACCACTACGGATGATTTTTTAGCCACTGTGGTTGATTTTACTATGGATTCATCCATTCAAGAGGTCCCTATGGTGCTCCCCATGGCATGTTTGTAGTTTGCATTGGATACAGAGGAGTCCAATGATTTGAATTAGTTCAATAATTTTGTATTTAATTCTTATCAAAGACAATATGGTTGTTGTTCACCCATATTTATTTCGCTAAATGTTTGTTCTTGTTCTATTAATTCAGATATTTTAATATCATGATATTTTCATTTGGAAGTGGAAGATATCTAGCACATGGATATCTATGTCTCCTATCTTGTCTCATCAATGATTAAAACTATAGTCCTTATCAACACTAAGGTTTCAAATTTTATCAACCAAATATATTTTAATCCTCGATAATGGTGCCAAAAATGATGGTTGAGGTCATTGATGTCATAAATCACATCATTTAATTTATCACATATCAAACCAAGTGTGTCCTGAGGCTGGCTGCGATAAGGATTGTGATTATTTTGGGGGTTTTCACTATGAAACAGTAACTGGATTTTGGATCATGCTCCTTCAAGGAACTCTCAGAAGTTCTTCTTGAAATAATTTAATGTTGTCTAAAATAATTATAACTCTAAGGATCACTGAATCTACTTCCTATTGTATCTCCTGATTAGGAATGATTGTTGGTAGAATATATTAATCATTACTTTAAGAGAAGGTCATGTAGAATTATAGCTTTGAAAGTACACAACTAGATCTAAAACAGAAATGAACTAATTTAATTGGAGAGGAATTCAAATAGAAATAAATAGAAATTACTTGAAAATAAAACTAATTTACACTTGCAAGTAAATTTAAATACTATCTATTGTATCCATTTCTAAATTCCACATGTCATTCCAACAAGCTTTGTTTAGCAAGATGGTTACCATCATTCTTCCTCATTCAAATTTACTTAATTGAAATAACTGATTACTTCTAAAACATAAAACAACTATATCCAATTGCATTACCAATGAAATCTAAAAGAGAACTATTCTAAAATAACATTAAGATAATTACAATTTCACCAAAATTCAACCAACTCTAAACATTCAAATTTTACTTCTCAATATGAACTAAGGAGTGTTAAATCTACTCAACATAAAATGAAATGCTTACAAACAAATCAACAATAAGATCACCTCCCTTTGGTTGAGTGCACCCTGCTCTTCCTCTGGTGGGATCTTTAACATAGAACTAGATTAACTTATAATTTTCATTTAATTACCCCCCTCGACGACTAAAAATAAGGTTTTTACACTCAAAAGCTACTTGTGTAATGAAATCACTCTTAGATAAAAACTTATTTACGACTAACTATAGAGGGATATATATACATATCCTCTTATTTAGATTTGAAATCTACAGTGTTACCTGCCTAGATTTTACAACAACCCAAATTACATTAAAGCCAGAACTATTAGGAGCTCAAGGTGTTGAATCGGTCACCAAGATTAATTCCACCATAAAGAACTAAATTTCAAAATTTGGAATAACACTCATCAATGCAAACTAGATTATAGGATAGGATCAAACACAAGAGATAACTGACAATGTTCATTGATTTAAACTAAAAGTTATGCATTTATCATATAATATCAAATTTGAATATGATTCCATAATTAAGTCAACATTATATCAAAATATGAGACATATAAACATACATATCATCTCTAGGTTCATTAATTAACAAAATATCATATTTTTTTGAGGAATTATCAAAGCATTGAAAAGATAATATTTTATGCTCATCATACTTTAAATATTAATTTGGTAGTATCAAGTTCAACAAGTTCCAAACCAAACTTAATTATTTGATGTTATGGCCACTATCGACTTGTTTATCGATATGCCTCAAAATGTTCAACATTGTAAATTCTTAGTGGGATAGCTTCTAGTGTCTACATTTGACGTTCCTCAACAGGATCTCATGTGAAAAATTGTTGCTTCTGACTCACCATGGAATCAATACAATTATAACTATCTCTATGACCACATTTTCCCTCCCGACATGTTCAATAACCAAAAAATAACCTTTATCTAACGAGCCTCTAGGTTCATTATCATCGGTGACACTCTTTGTTCATCATTTTGTAGACAATATCCTTCACAAATGTCTTTATTAATAAGAGGCACAATAAAATCTAAATGAGGTACATGATGGTATATGACGATCTCACTCTAGTGCTCCTACTCTAGAAGAAAATCTCATGATAACTGGATACTATTCACCCACAATAGAGTGGGTGCACACAAATTTGCAAAAAAGTATGTTAAAGGTTGCATACATGGGGACATCATCCATGCACTGGAACAAGAACTCCAACCTATTGTATCTCCATGGATTTCTGGTAGGAGGTTCTAATATACCCCATTGTATGTCATTCAAATATGTAATTTAACAAACATACATTTTTAGTATGTCGCTAGAAATGGTTTGAATAGATTCAAAAGTGGTGATATGTAACTATGATGGCCATATTATATGTTTAAGGGTTTCCTACTAAATGTGAGGATTATATAGAATCCTACGATGGTGTCTCTACAAGAGTGGAATTCACAAGGCTTGGAGGTGGAAATCTAAAAACTTATAAGAAAGGGACAAAAGTAATTACACCACCTAATAATTGGGCAGTGGTAGAAACCCGCATCATCTAGTATTTCATATGTGAAGGAAGATTGTCAGACCTGCATTATAATCATTTTAAGTTCTTCAGTCATCTCGAGCATGGGTGGTTGATTAATGTGCTTGACTATTTAGTATATTTCCTCACATGAATGGCAACATAAGTTCAAAAAGGTAAGGATGCCTCATTATATCACCATTTTTTATATCATTATTTGTGAAAAGGAGCTTGGGTGTTTATTTTCCTAAAATAAGATTGGAATATTTTTTAAATGCTAAATGGGTTAAGCATTTAAATTTGGTTTCTGGGGATCAGAAATTTAGATATAGAGGGAAAAAACTAAATAGAAGAGTATCTCAAAGGGAAAAGAATCTAGTTCCCCTGAAGAGGAAATGTCAGTAGGATTTGAGTTTAAAATGGAACCCTATGAGTGTGATCAAGAAGAATCCAAAACTACCTCTCTTGCAACCAAGACTTAAAGTCAAAACAAGCCAAAAAATATGCTACATCACCCCCTCTTAAAACCATTAAAATATATTCTGGTGAAAAACAAGAAAAGGGTAAAGGGAAGCTGGTAGAAAATGGAAAACCAAAGAAAATAGTAGAGGAAAAACTTGGTTTGGATTTTGGAAAGAAGAAAATTATTATAGAAGCTTATAGCTCCCCATCAAAAGAAAAATAAAAATAAATAATTCCACAAGAACGAGAAGTAGGAGGAGGATCCATCTCCTGCTCCTTTTATGAAAAGGATGTAAATTTCAACCCAAAAGAAAATTAAGAAGCCTAAAAATGTTGAAAACCAACCTAAGTAAGTAGAGGAACCCTCCTCTACTATAGGAAAGAAGAGGAAAGCCAAAATATGACTCCCTACTCCATCACCATAATAGTTAAATCATGTTTCTTCAATTGATAAATTTCCCTAGAAGCAACAATATACACCCTCTACTTCTACACATGTGCTATAAAATCCACCTCTGGTATCTCTGGTCTTCGACATACTCTTTAAGCCAGGAGTTCAAGATACAATTGATTCAAAATAATAAATTAAATTGAAAAATTCCACAAAAAAAACCACAAGGAGATCCCATAGGTTGAAAGACAAGGTAGGTAAAATGTGTTAGAATACTTCAGGGATAACTGAGAGGGGGGGTGAATCAGTTATCAGCAACTTGATCTTTATCTTAAACTTATTAATCCAGATTGATACAAAGTAAATTCTCATTTAGATAACACATCAATTTAGTTACGGGGAAACCAAATGGTAAAAACCTCGGTGGAAATTAGTACCCACGAAGAACTATATTGTTTATAGTGATCCCTGTTGAAAGATCTTCCAACCCTGTTAGGAGTTGTTCATTACAATGCAGTAGTATAGTGACCTGGTTAAGGTTCAAACCCTATTAGGAGTCTTTTACAATAACCCTATTAGGGGTGGTGGACTCACTATCCAAGTGGTGAAGGCTACAACCTTCTGGATATTTGATACACACTGTATCAACAAGGTGAACTGCTGTTTGTGACACTACTTGTTTGATCACTTCCTTTTGTGCACTGATGCTTTAACCTCTTGTAAATAACTACAAAAATATTATGTGTATTCTGAAAGCTTCAACTTCAATATCTATATTATCAACATATGATAAATATAACTCTACTGCTTTAACACTCTGCTCAGCTTTTCTTATCTCTAGCTTTCGCAACTCTTCTTATCACAAATGACCTATAAGTATATATGCCAAGTATGATATCATGGGACCTATAGGAAAACTCTTCTTAACATCCTTGTCATCTCTACTAAGTGCACAAGCATAATTACAACTGCGCAAGTACTAACTAAATAGATGCATCGCTTCACTAAGTCGGCTTCACCAAATTAACCATAACTTTGGAATCTTCTTGAAATATGTTTGGCACCTTTAGATTAGTATCAAAAAATCATAAATCATCATGAATATACACATGCATATCCTGAAGATAGGTTCAACTCAATAAACACGTTACATACGTCGGCCTTAAACCGTTATTCCTCCAGAACTGTAACCGTTAATAATAGAATTACATATCTTTACTAAAACATCATATCTGGGTCTATGTGTATGAACATATCATAATAAACATGTCAACAACATGTATCTATCCATGCAATTCTTCATGTCATCATATGGATAAGTGCATACATAAGTACTGCTGTGTATTATATGTTGTCATCAATGACAAACATACAATCAATCAACTATTCAGAATCAAATCTCCAACAATCTCCCCCTTTGGCATTGATGGAAACATATGATAAAAACAACTTTTGTTCATGGTGTCTTCTTTCTTTTACAATCTTCTCAATATCCTCATCAAAGATTCATCTACACTGTTGCAGTTACATAGACTATGTTTTATATGTATACTCCCACAGAGTATAAGCTCCTTGTATGTGTTCCTTGTTTAGCTCTTTGTTTGTGTTCCTTGTTTTTAGTACATAATCCCCCATTAACATCAATGTAAAAGGGTGCCATAAACCATTATGCACAGGTACTACTCTAGAAGTAGAGTAGTCAACCATTCATCAGTCACACAGGACTGATGTACTTGTTGCTTTTTCTAATCAAACTTAGGAGAGGGAATGACTCCCAACTTCTCCCTTAGATACTCAAAAGTATCCTTTGCTA
>MU225379.1:158484-211509 GCA_018584345.1 Thuja plicata
TTGTCTATTGGTAGCATCCTCCTTTGCAAGGTCTTTCAGAGATGGAATTACAACCTCTTGTGTAGCAATTTCAAAGATCTCAAAGCCAACACATTGTAGATGTGTTATCATTTTGTTCTTCCAATCCTGATAGTTCTCTCCATCAAACTTAGGGCTCTCTTTTATAAAGTATGCCATCTAATCTACCTTAAGCTATTAGGATTTCTCTCCAAGGCACTTGGATCTGATACCAATTGTTAGAATACTTTAGGGATAACTGAGAGGGGGGGTGAATCAGTTATCAGCAACTTGATCTTTATCTTAAACTTATTAATCCAGATTGATACAAAGTAAATGCACATTTAGATAACACATTACAAAACACATCAATTTGGTTACGGGGAAACCAAATGGTAAAAACCCCGGTGGGAATTAGTACCCACAAAGAACTATACTGTTTATAGTGATCCCTATTAAAAGATCTTCCAACCCTATTAGGAGTTGTTCATTACAATGTAGTAGTATAGTGACCTGGTTAAGGGTCAAACCCTATTAGGAGTCTTTTACAATAACCCTGTTAGGGGTGGTGGACTCACTGTCAAAGTGGTGAAGGCTACAACCTTCTGGATATTTGATACACACTATATCAACAAGGTGAACTATTGTTTGTGACACTGTTTGTCTGATCAGTTCCTTTTGTGCGCCGATGCTTTAACCTCTTGTAAAGAACTACAACAATCTTATCTATATTCTGAAAGCTTCAACTTTGATATCTATATTATCAACATATGATAAATATAGCTCTGCTCTGCTTTTCTTATCTCTGGCTTTCGTAACTCTTCTTATCAAAAATGACCTTCTATAAGTATATACGCCAAGTATGAGATCATGCGACCTATAGGAAAACTCTTCATAACATCCTTGTCAGCTCTACTAAGTGCGCAAGCATAATTACAACCGCGCAAGTACTAACTAAATAGACGTGTCACTTCACTAAGTCAGCTTCACCAAATTAACCATAACTTTGGAATCTTCTTGAAATATTTTTGGCGCCTTTATTTTAATATCAACAACTCATAACTCATCATGAATATACACACACATATCCTGAAGATAGGTGCAACTCAATAAACACGTTACATACGTCGGCCTTAAACCATTATTCCTCCAGAACTGTAACCGTCAATAACAGAATTACATATCTTTACTGAAACATCATATCTGGGTCTGCGTGTATGAACATAGCATAATAAACATGTCAAGAACATGTATCTATCCACACAAGTCTTCATGTCATCATATGGATAAGTACATACAAAAGTACTATTGTATATTATATGTTGTCATCAATGACAAACATACAATCAATCTACTGTTCAGAATCAAATCTCCAACAAAATGAAGAAGAAAGTTTCACCTATACTAGATATTTTTTTTGAATCTAGGAGTGAACTTGACTACACTAAAATGGAAAAAACGTGCAAGAAGTAGTGTTAAGGAAGAACTAAAGGTGTTATATGAAGAAGAGGCACAATATGGAGAAGAGGAACAAGATGAAGAAGAGGAACAAGATGAGTAAGATGTTTAGGATGAGGAATAATAAATAATTCAAGACGATATACAAGAAATAATAGAAGGGAACAAAGGAGAAATAATATCAAAAGAAGAATATTTCTAGGAACAAGAGGTAGAAGTTATTAAGTGGATGATAATAATTTGGACTAGTTAGTATAAATGGATGTATACGAAGCCATAAGTATTATAGATCATATCACTAGTATATTTATTGAACAAGATACTCTAAAACCTTATATTCCCTTGTCATGGCCTATTTTTACATTGAGATTATTGAATCAATTCAAACAATTGCAGCTACAAGAAACCAAATGGGAAAAATAAAAATAAGAAATACAACTTAAATTTTAGAAAGATCTCCAAGAGAAGGAGATAGAGATAAAAAGGTTGAAAGGTAAAGTAGAGCATATGGTCATTATGGTTCCTCAAAAGATAAATAGTAGACTACCTGCCAAGATATATACACTTTTCCTCTAAGAGCAGTTGTTGTACTTCCACTTTATGCAAGTTTATTGTGACTTACACCATTCACTAGTCATTCCAAGAGAATATTTTGATAAATTGACAAATTCAACAATGGATCTATACAAAATGCATAATGTGAATTTTACCTACACAACCTTGTTGTACCCTACAATGTAGAATGGAATCCCCTGCTTCATGTTGTTGATCTCTAGGTGAGTGATTTTTTCTCTTATATTCCAATAAAGAGAGCATGGAAATGTAGATGATTAGTTATAAAGACATGGATAATTTGTTAGTTCTAGGTTTATGGGTGGGAACGAGAGACCAGATTCTTATATTGAAAAATTGGGTCCTACTGTTGAATACGCCACATTAGTATCGTTCAATAGACTACTACCAATAAATATTACCACAAGGAATACAATGATTATAAGATTTAAAGAAAATGGAAATAGTCTATATCATGAAGACTTTGGAAGCATAGACAATGACTATAGTATAAGTACATAACATTTTTTTTTCTGAAAATGATTATAGTATAAGTACATAACATCAAAAAAGGTTTATTACAAACATTTCATTTTTTGTTTTTGTGCATTGAAGGTAATGACTAAGCAGAGAATCAATGTCTACATCATTTCCCTCCTCTACTAATTCTGATGTCAACTCATGTCTCCTCCTCATGTGTCGAAGACAACAAGGTTGGTGCACCAAAGGGGGGTCCGCTCCAATAACAACTACATGGGTTAAATTCACAACATCTTATATTAGTTTTACAAGTATTTCATTAATTAAAAGAAAAAAATAGAGATTTTATTTACTTGACAGTGCCACATCATCTACAATAACATTTTGTTCATCCCCAAAGTCAACATGGTGATCACTCAGAATATCCTCCACTCGTTCAGCATGCTTTAAAATATACACAAAAAAGGTTACACCAATTTCAATTTAAGATGTTGAATTGTATTAATAATTACATAATTAATTTTTTAATAGAAAATGAATACCTGATCCATCACTATGATGCACATCAAGGCCTTCGTCATGTGGCACAGGTTCTGTGGTAGGATTAGAAGGCTAAATTGCAATGTCATGCACATCGTTATCATTGTTTGATTTTTAAAACAAAAATAGTCAATTTATGTTCTAATTTAACATCAAATAGATTGTTTCTCAAGTATTCAATTTGAAATATTTTTCATTGGGCCTATTTACTTGTTGAAACGATGCAGGAGACTCTTGGGTTTGGCCACTACAATCTTGGTGTAGGCGTTCAACCATGTTTTATAGCCTTCCTTGAAGGCAATTTTTTGTGTTCTTCCATGGCCTCTACATTAAATTTTGAGCCCTGCATTTTTGGCTTAATATCATCAATTCTGCAGGAATTGTTTGACTAAATAGAATTGTTTGCAATTTATAAAAAAATTGATCCAAAATTTCATTTACTGCTACTTACAATTCATGCTTTAACTTTCTGATAACCACTAGAGCCAAGTTTGTGCTTCTCATACTTTTTTAGTCTAGCCTTTGTAGCCTTTGATGTGTCCTGCAACCTATGAAAAGTTTGAAATATGTTAGATTATATCAAAATTTTGAAATATGTTACATTCTACTATTTAATACTATCACATACCTTCTTTTCTCATTTTCCAGTGGTGTAATTCCTCTTTGATTTTGTACTTTCTCCTTTGCATCCAAAATGAATTTCCTCCACTACATCTCTGAAATAAAGGAAGGAAACTCGTACTTTGGGTTGTGCACTAGACTCTTTCTACATGAGTCCCTCATAGTCTCAATATTTTTACATGCTCTATCAAGAACTTTCTTCTCATCAAAAATTTTACTACCAAATTCATGCTCTAAAGCTTTTATGAGCTGAACTTTTTTTATCTTGTAAATTCTACCTTTTAAGAAAAAACAAAATTGTTAGATAAAAGTATAACTGAAGTTGCATACCTTGAATATAGTGCAAGAAATTGATGAAAGGAAAAATATTCTAGCAATGATATGAAATAAAAATAGTGGGATAGGATTAGTTCACATATGATTTTCCACCTTATACGTATGGTGGGCCCGAATATCTCTAATGTCAACTCATTAAGATTACTATAAAAATAATCTTTCCCTACAAAAACATCATGGAATCATCATTCCAAAACTTTTTATGAATAAGTAAATTACAATTAGAATATAAATAATAATAATTTTAAAGTACCTAGAAGCTTAAGACATTTTAAAGGAATTGATTCTTTATCAGACATCAACAATAACGTCCACAACATTCCCGAACTAGAAACACAGGTAGATCCTAGAAACAATGGGGAATTATCACCAATACTTGTATGATCTATATCTATAGCAGATGTATCTCGTACTGCACAAAATTAATCCACTATGAAATGCGCCCAAGTTTAAATTACAAATTATCAAATCATAATTAACACAAAACCAAATATAGAAAAACAAGGATTTACCAGTTGTAGACTATGGAGGCATGTATGTTTGCATGCTCCTTGTTGCCGACATTGCATTCAGAAATCTCAAAGAGTCATCCTCATAGGAGGAGGATTCACCTACACTTGATGACCTGAACAATACATTGTTAGCAAAGACATTCTAAAATAATAAAAGTATGAGTAGTTTTTAATTAAGTTTGAGTGAAGATTTTCTTAAATTTTTTGAATTAGTTGTAACTGTACCATTTCCTCTAGCTGTATCTACGGTGTCAGTAAGTCCAATGAAAAATGTAGATTTCTAATCAGTAAGTCCAATGAAGTTTGTGAATGTTCCAAAGAAAAAATTCCTTGTAACATGTTAACTTAAGGATTATTTTACCTGAGGGATTTGTACTAGTACAAACCTCATTGCGATGTCCATGAGCAGTTGCTTGAGTACACAAAAAAATCATGTAAGAAGAACTCATACATGTTTTATTTCATGACATAAAAGAGTATAAAATATAAACCTTTATTGAACTTTTTTTAGAACTAAAGATTCATTACTGGTTACTTCATAGCAATGTGCTTTCCATATCAATTCCTCTATCCTTGTTAGCCTCTCCTCAGTTGGATTTGGATCGACCAAAATGGAAAGAATTCCTGAATTGATCTTTTTAATTTCTTCTTGACCATATTTACGGGGTTAGGGATATCTATGATGTCCTCATCCATATCTAATGCTATTGCCTCTATTTATATAGGTGCTTTTCCCTTTCTGTGAACATCAATTTGTGACAGGAATATCAGTAAAACTATGAGAAAAACTCAAAACCCCTAAAGAAAAGAACATAATAATATAACATTTTTCATCTATCTAATTTGTATAATTACAATAAGGTTTACCTTTTCTGAAGAATGGGTGGGAGTAACATCCTCGCTTTTGTCCTCATTTGGTGGATCCATGTCATCCTGTAACAAAGATTAAATATAAAAACTTTAGCGAAATGAAAGCAATAGACTTAGCAAAAAAAAGTTATTAATAAAATGGTATATTGGAGTCATAAATTGGAGGTTATTTTAAATGGTATATAGTACTTACCACTGCCATAATAGTAAATTTGTTTGTATCTATGCATTTCAAATGGTAATTTATTAGCAGTTCTTTTCCTACACTTATTGATTTTATCGCACATACAAAAACATGATTCCCCTCACGCGCCTCGAATATGCAAGTGGGTTGCTTATTAGTTGACCCAGGGTGCATACTATTTATAAAACCTACAATATTCCTTGTTTCTTTTGGTCTTCCATCAAGGTAAATAGAAAATATTTTACTTTGATCACTTTATTTCCATTGTATATAATTTGCTAATAGTGCATACCTACGCATACTTTTTATATCGAACAATCCGCATCCAATCATTATAATTGTAACAAGGTATGACATACTCCATAAATTCAACAACTTTTTTGTAACATACCTTTATGTCATCCATGGAAAATAGTCCCAAACCATGTAATGATAATGGAGCTATGTGATATATCCTCTCGTTAACACAAAAATAAGTATTAATTGGAGGTAGTTCCTTCAGTACCCATTCTTTTTGAAGATGTGTGCACCTGAAGGGAACCTTGATGTTGTTTTTGGTCTCATCATCATAACAACATGACCCCCTTTAGCAAGGAAAAATTGCATGTGTTTATTGAATTTTCTTCTAATCTTTTGACCTCTAGTTCATCTCCCTATTTTAGGCCTACTACATGTCAAACTTTCATCTTCTATTCCAGCATTTCCCTCAGTTGAGGAAGACATATCTGATAAGTACCTATTTGGTGGTTCCTACAGTCCATCAAATGAGATATATAGTTGGTAAGGAGAAAGATATTTTTCTAAATAAGGGTAATGTTGATGAAGTCGGCCCTAAAATTGATGTTGAGGGTAGTAGTGTTAAAACATGAGAAAGTTAATATCTTATTATTAAACCACTCAATGAAGATGGGCGTAAAGAGAAAGCAAGCAATTATTAAAGTATTTCTATAGGGTGTATTGACTTATACCTGCTGATCTATATCACTATGTCTAGGATCCTCCTAAAAGGGGTTAAATTTCATGCATATTTGAATCATTTATCTTAAGTTAGCTAAAAATTATATGATACATATGCTACAAATTACATACAAGACAACATGAACAATATGCATTCATCATAATCATTGTATATTTTTTAATTCCCTCTCTTGACCTTATGTGTGGAATGCAAGATTTTCAATAGAAGTGGTGATGATGTGTGTATTCAATTGCCTATTTCCACAAAGGGTGACAATCACACAATATATATACAAGTAATCAGTAGAAATTAATTGAGCATCATAAGAAATGCATTGGTAATCTCTTAAAAAATAAATACATTAAATATACAAGAAATAATTGAAACACATGTATCATAAATCACATATATTGCAATCATTAGAATTGAACACAATGAATTAATTGTATATATTTTAATTCCTTGTCTTTACCCTATGTGTAGAATTCAAGATCATCAATAGAAGGGGTGACGATGTGTGTAGTCAATTGCCTGCTTCCATAAAGGGTGGCAATCACACAAAATATATACATGTAATCAGCAGCAATTAATTGAGCATCATAAGCAATACATTGGTAATTAATTGAGCATCATTAAATATACAAGTAATAATTGAAACACGTGTATCATAAATCACATATGTTGTAATCATTAGGATTGAACACAATAAATTAATTATACCATGGAATTAGAGTTGAATACATCAATAAATCAATATTTATTTATTTTTTATTATTGATAATAAACTGGTTCAAAGGGGTCCTAGAGAAAAGAACTAGAAAGAAAAACTTTGATTGTTTCCTGTACATGTACAAAAGGAGCCTAGCCCTAGAAGAGAAAATTTCAAAAAATTTATTGAGAGAATAGGAACACCCCCCCCCCCACACACACACCTATAAAAGTTTGATAAATACTACCTACATCACTACCTGAGAGTAAAACTATAAGGAATATAGCCAATTACAATTTACGTTATTACAAAAAAGCCCATGCCAGATGTGATCATACATCTAATATACAAGAAACTTTATGGAGAGGAACCTAGTCATCCATGGAAGCTATAGCAAGAACTCACAAACCCAACTAAAATTCTAAATTACCAATGTTCAAATCAAGACCTTGTGCAGAAATAGAAGGGCCTATATGCGGAGGTGGAGTTGGTGAAGAAGGAAGAGCATTCTATCTAGCATCATACTCAAGAAGGTCAAGCATAGCATAAACCATGAGTTGAACACTATTTATACAATTCAAGCTCAAAAGTTGGTCATGAAACTGAAGAGTCAATTTAACATGCCTGATATTATGCCACTCCAAAGCTTTTTTAATACCCACATAAATAGAAAAACTGTTTGATTGTGCAACAGTGCATGGTGATGGAACAAATTGCCCACTAATGTTTCCCCATATATAATAATCAATATAAATATATATAAATAATTAAATCACATACTTTGTACATTTCAATCATGGCATTGATCATCTTCTTCATCTATCTCATCGTCAAGACCATCATCATCATCATCATCATTATCATCATCATCACCACCACCACCACTATCATCATCATAATCATCATCATCATCATCACCACCACCACCACTACCACCACCACCATCATCATCATATTCTTCATCATCATCATGTTCTTCTTCTTCATCTTCGGTATCTTCTTCTTCCATCACATTATACTTTACCAAATTTCCTCTTGGATCATGTCTAACAACAAATGAGTGGAACCTATAATTAAAATACCTATTCACATTGGCTTCGAACAACATAGGGCTCATCTCCAATTGGATTAAAGGACCTTGTATTAATCATTGTAAATCCATTATCATGTTCAATAACAGTTCTATCAGGATCATTTTGATTCAGTCATAGCATGTACCATTGGACAATGAATATAACTAATTTGAAGGAGTTAAATTCACACTCAAGTATACCATCCAAGATTCCACAGTATCTATTTTGAGATTATTGAGGATGTATGTAGTTTCTAGATGAAATATTAGTGACCTTGAAGATTGTGGTTATCCCAGAATCACAAGTTTTCTTTGTGTCGTCCAAATTTTTTATGCAAAATTTATGGCCATGATAGTACATAGCTTTGTGGTGCTTGACCTATAATTTTTCAAGCATGTTAAAATTATTTGCATCGTGATTTGATATTAAACATATGGGTCATGATGATTAATAAATTTTTACGTACCTATCTACCTCTTAAACCGTATGCTAGATCAATCACCATTAGCGTAAAATTGGAATCTCCATTATGATGAGCTTCTTTAACCAATGAAGCAACACCTTCCCATGTTAATGAGAGACCATTTTTTTGACATCATTCAATCCATACCATCATCCAATAAAGATTGTTTTCAATATACAAATGTAGTGTGTCCCACTCTCGACTAACTCTTTAAAAAAAATAGACAAATTAGAAACAACTTATATTGATAAGTAATAAGAATTAATTAACTATAATAACATCTTATAATTACCTCTCACTTTCCTCAATCTACCTTTCCCCATCAAGTACTCCCCTTCTAATTTTTTAATAGATTTGGGATCCCAAATACGATCTGCATGGATCTTTGTTACAAACTTAGGAAGATATTCACTAATGTATGCCATGGTCTGGTATACCATATATCGCTCCACCATAGAACCCTTGAGATGTCCTTTATGTTGAACCAATCCCTTTAAAAATTCAAGTGCCTCTCAACCATCCACATTGACCTAGTTTGTACAGGTCCACACAATTCAATCTCCTCAACTTGATGTATAAGGTAGTGTTCTTGTGTATTGAAAAAAGTTGAAGGTAGACACTTTTGTATTTCACACATAAGATGAGGAGTTTTTCTCTTCCAATATTTATATCTTCTTTATTGATTTCTTTTGATGAAAATCACCTCATGTATTTTCCAAGATCATATATAACTTGTTTGACATTGTTGTCAAAGTGGTGTGGGAGAGATAGAGGTATAATGTACTGCAATAATTATAAAATAATCTTTTCAATATTTTATCAAGTAATACAATGAAAAGTACTACATGTAGTATAGAATTATATAGTGAATACAGAATAACATGAATTACCTTATTAAATGTATTCCAATCGTGTGTTTTCATTCCTAACCCAAATTCACTTCTCTTTGATATGAGATTGTTTATGTTCGTAGCAAATCCTATAGGAATTGAATTTTTAGTATGAATTCTTTTATAGCATTTCTCCATTGCTCTGACAATAACCAAGGAAAGGCACTTATATCAATCTGGTCTCCATTTTTATTTGATCGAATGACATTTTTCATTGCATGGTTGGATTCTTCAATATCACTACAAATTTTGACAATTTTATCTTTGTCATGCCTTCCATCTAATATTTTCCATAATGTCTCTGTTACATTCTTTCGAATATGCATAGCATCAAACAAATGCACAATTGGGAGTTTCTCATAGTACGAAAACCTACTAAATTATGTAGGATAACTTTTTATTTCTTTTGGAAATTGGTCATTAATTCCTTGATGACCTTCACTAGCATCAATTACATCATCAGTAAACAAAACACAATATTAAAATATAAATTTAAAACAAAAAAAATCAGATGGAATGACATTACCTCGATGATTTAATCTATTGTATCCCAACTTCCATAGGTGAGGTGTCATTCTTTGTGGCTTTGATGTAGTCTCTTCTTTCCCATTGAAAAGATGTTTTTCGGTAACTCGGTGCTTATGATTTCTGTGGAGAAAGTGTATATAGTCATCGAATACCTACTTTCTAAAAAATTTTGAATGACAAGATTTTATCTTTAGACCACAAATTGGACATGCAAATTTCCCTTTGTCTGAAGACCTACAAGATCATGTATAATTGGATTAAATATGTTAATTTTGATAATTATAATTATCATGTGAAACTTGACATACAACAAAAATGTCTTATCACTATAACATACCAAAAAAGAGGTGTTAACAAGAGAACATACCACAAAAATGTGTTTGCCTAGGGGCATCATCTATTGTCCATACAAGCATTGCATAGAATTGAAATTGTCTCTGTCTTATTGGTCTAGAGATTTAATACACCAAAAACTTTTCGATAAGGGGCTCAATATATACAATCATATCTTTAACTTGGTACTTACCTAAATGAATGAACAAAAATATTAGATAATTATTATGACCATTTTGATGGGTATTTATAATAAATTGATTTAGCTGACTATTAAATGAAAAAATACTTCGAACAATAATTGAAAACATTATGTGCTCCCTCTTTATGTACATACAAGGAGGAATGTTATTGTTGATAACAAAAATAGGCCACACTAAGTAAACATATCTCATCTTTCCAAATGGATTGACACCGTCCACTGCCAATGAAAGCTTGAGATTATGAGGTTCTTCTTTAAAGTGTGGCCAGGTTTCCTCTATTTCCTTAAATTTCAAACCATCTACAGGAATTAGTATAATGTCACCTAAACTTCTATTGCATGCATGGTAATCCATAAATTGTGCCAAGCTAGTGCACCTGAATAATCATTGTAGACGCGGAATAATGGGAATATACCGAAGAACCTTGCGAAGCACTTTTTTTTTTATTTGATCTGATCGATATCTAATAATATGACATTTAGAGAATTCTGTTGCAAATTCATTTTGTTTATGATATATAATATGATCATTCAGAAATGTTTGTATTGTTTGATACTCCATTCTAATATCTTTCATAATGGTAGATAATTATCGGTATGAGCAAGGTAGAATGTTTGATGGTGGTAACAAATGCTCACCTATCAACCTATGGAAAAAATATAATTTGTTAATATAAAGAATATTAATTGGTACATGATTCACCATTTTTTAACTATAAGGAAATTACGACTAAAAAGGATGAAAAAATATGACATATATGACATACCTTAACATACGTGTGATTGCTACATTAGATAAACCATTCATAACCTCTAAGTTCACCAACAACAATACAATGGCAAGAAGAGTTGTTTAGGAGCCTTTGTATAGGGGCTCCTATGCCTTCTCAAGTATAGGTACATCAAGGTCATCTTCATCATCATCATCAGTTGTACCAGTACCATCATCTTGATCATTATGATCAGCTACGCCAGTACCGTCATCTTTAATTGTGTTAGCTTATGCATGATCATCTTCTTCCATGGGATCATTATCTTCTACTTTGATATTCACACCTCCATGTTCCCCCAATTGGAAATCCACATTCTCCAGATTGTCATGGTCCATAACATGAAACACAAGGTGGTTGACCTATTGGCCCAATGTTAAGATAATGGAAAGGATGTGTACTAAGAGGGGAGGGGTGAATCAGTACCCTTAAAAACTTATAGACAAATATTTGCATTTATTGTACTATATTAACCAACTGAGTAGATTGCTTAAACCAAACATATAGTATCAATTCTTAAATGTAAATGCATGTAAAAAAAACATAACACATACACACAATTAAGTAATCTTGACACTAGTATTTTGGTATCGTAGAAAACCCTTGTTAGAAGGTAAAAACTACGGTGGGGATGAGAAAACAAAACTTCACTACTACAGTAATAAAAGTAGCATGTTAAAGCTTTACAAAATGATCACTTTTGATGATCTTACCCTATTAGGAGTAACAAAGAGATCGACTAGATCTACCTCGTGGGTGGATTTAGCAACATAATCTATGTGTGCACTCAGTTAAGAGATTTACAAAAATACTATTAAGTCTACTCTGTTAAGAGATTTAAGTGTCTATTACAATTTTTAGAGAGTAACAGAAGTGTATCTGAAGCATATACAATCTCAAAATTGTTGATAATAATCCATTAAGTTCATACAAAACATATCACCTAAATTTGAATGATAATACATTCTGCTTTGTTTTGCTCTGCATGGTAGCCTTTCCTTAGTTATATAAACTTATTTATGGAATGTGGTCTCTGTCCTTAAATCCCTTGTCTGATATTTGATGTCTATAGTATGGCAACTACTTGATCATTGCTTGATCAACATACATATCAAAATTGACATCTATACAATTATATATCAAATGATGTGACCTAATTAGGGTTCAAAATTCACATCTTTACCCTAAGATCAATGGTTACAAAATTTATATTGATCAAATAAACATAGGAGACAAATAATAAATGTTGGAAATCTGTAATTAATGTCCTCCTCAATTGTGTAAACCATTATCTAGGTCATCTCAAAAGTTGTTACATAGATTATTGTGCCATAAAAAACTTTTATGTGGACTCTATTTCACTCGGTTAATGTTTTTCCTTGGTGCTCGATGTATACTATGTATCTCGGTTATACTGGCATTCGATTATGCTTGTGTAGCTTGGCATTGTCTATGCTTGGTATAGTTTGATTACCTTGGTATCATTGTACTTAGTTAAATGTGAACGTGATCAGTGCTCTCGATTAACTCTGTACTTTGGTGAAATAAACTGACTGTCTTATGTTGACTCTGTCACTGACTATCCATTATGTCTACTTGATAACTAATGACAACTTCAATGTGCAATTGGAGTAACATTCTCCCCCTTTGGAATTAGTATCAAACACTTAGTACTATACATAATATACTATACATGATGAATTCCCCTTGGTACATGCTCCCCCTATGTATATACTCAGTATATGTATATGAAAAATCTTATTGTAGTATCTGCCTTTACTATACATATATACATACATTTCCCCCTTTTTTGAAATTAATGACAAAAGGCGTAGAACTTACAGTTTGTCAAAAATATTAGGGTGGGAATTCTTGAGATTTTCTAATAATTTCTCTCATTCCTCCTATAAGTGTTCGAGGGTGAGTAGCTCTAATTGTATCTGGGCATGCATATCATAGATGCTCTATGTTACTGATAAATCTGGGGTGGCAATGAGATTCTTTACCAGAGTCGCCTATTTTTGCATCATTGCTAAATGTAGTAGTAACATAGCCTAGATCTTTGTTAATTTCTCTCTGATTTATTCCTCTTCTCTCTTAAATTCCTATCTCAACTGTTGGTTCTGAAGTATCTTCTTATAATGCATTTGTAATGCAGTTGGCTTGGTTGATAGACTCTGTGCACTAGCCTATAGATCTTGATCTATTTTCTTGAGTGTTTCACTAGTCTCAGTAGTGAAATGGTCTAGTGTGAATAGCTATTGTAGAATAGTAGTGGCTTTGGATATGATAGTTTCTATAGAATTTACTAATTCTGACAGAGTTACCTTATGTACTGCCACTGCCTGGCTGATTTTCTCTGTAACCTTGTATTGGATTTTCTTCTCTGCTCTTTCTTCTAGTTTTTTTCTCAGCATCTATATCAGGATTATCAATGGCCTTAGTGAGAATCTCAGGTTGTTCTAGTATGGGGGATCTTTCATCAATGTTAATATCTGGTACAACTTGCATTAAGATCTCCTTGGCCTTTTCTAGTACTTGTGCATGCTTTTCTTCTAATCTAGGCTTATCTTGTGCAAATTTTCTAGTGCAAAGTTCACCATATGTATTCAGTGTTTTAAGATCAAGTGTCTTAAGATCCCATTAAGAATCTCTATGATTCATCTAGTGTAACTATATCCTTGTTTCCTTTTTTCTTCTTCTTCTTCTTCTTCTTCTTCTTCTTCTTCTTACCTTGACTGTTTGAAGATGGTGATAGAGCTAGAGTAAGTGGTGCAAGAGCACCTAGGCTAAATCCTATCCCTATATATTTTTTTGTGGCTTGTACTGACCCTAGACAATTTAGTGGTTTTTATTTTGACCTTAGATGGTCTTGCAAGTGTGTGACTAGGTGGATTTGACTAGGATCAATCCAACCTAGTAGGTTTTAGTTTATTTTGTTTAGTACTAGTTTTAGCCAAAAGTGGGAAATTGGGTCTAAAAACATTCTAGGCTTAGGAAAGGTTGGAAAAATGCCTAAAAAGTCCTATATGATGGTTTTACATCATTTAGTATGAGTTAGAGGTCATAAAACTTATTTTGGAGCAATAATGCAAAAGTTGTCAAAATGTTGTCAAGACAACATTTGCAACTTTGCAAAGTTGAATGACAACATCGACAACATTTGATTCCTTTTTAAATTTGAGAAGGGATATTAATGGTAGTGGCCTAAAAATATGGA
This sequence comes from Thuja plicata, assembly GCA_018584345.1. Lineage (NCBI taxonomy): Eukaryota > Viridiplantae > Streptophyta > Pinopsida > Cupressales > Cupressaceae > Thuja > Thuja plicata. The sequence goes on from MU225379.1 coordinate 173,181, forward strand.
GATGGAATATTTAGATAATTAGGATCCCATTTCCTGAGGTAATGGTGATGTAATGCAAGTTTTTGAATAGCAAGAAGAACTCTATTTTCTGGTTGCATGCACAGTCAACTATTTTTGTGTTTGAGCATTAGTGGATGGATTGAATAGTATGATTTAGTGTTGGATTTGAGTTTTAGAGGTAGATTTGAGAAACTTTTTTTTATTTTACAAATTTATGTGGGCTCATTAGATTAGATTTGTAAAATATTTTGTAAGTAGACTAGTTGCTAGTATTGAGAGGGTGATTTTGAACAAAATGGATCCCATGTAATTCTCCACCATGAATTTAATCATGTAATGGAGGAATATGGAAGGGGAGCCTCTATATATTTTATATATGGAAGGATAGTTTTAGGAAAAAAATTTAGCTATTTTAAAAGTCATGCCCTAGGCGAGATTGGAGCGCCCAGCTAGGTGTTTGACAGTGTTCTAACTGATTTTGATTGCAGGGACATTGTGAGTTTTGGGAAACCAAGCATGGTTTTTGAAACCCAAGGGTTATATAGACACCTCCTAGGAAGGATAAGACTCTATCAATCCATTTTGATACATTTCCAAGCATAATTCATCTGACTGCACTTATCTAGCCCAATTAGCCCTAGTTGTCTTGAATTCTAGGAATCTAGTGTACGGACATCCTAGGTCCCTAAGCCCTACAAAATCCTTTGAGTTTTGGAAAAGGGTATCATAATCCCTACTTTTTTTTTGGGTCATTTGGGATTATTTTTCAAGAATTGGGAAAAACCTGTCAGATAGGGCTACTAGAAGAAATAGGCCTAAAAGCCAAATTTGAAGGTGAATTAAGAGATTGTTTGGAATAGTTATGATACCTTATTACAAGTGTGATCATAAGAAGTATAAAAAAAATTTAAACATGAGGAATGTAATTGTAGAAACTTGTGGAGTTGAGAAGTTGAAAATGCACTTGAAATTGTCCAAGGAAGAGTGAAAGAGTGAAGTACAAACTAGTGGTAGTTGTCCCCTTGTGAAGCACAATATACACCAACTCTTAGAGTGGTAGTGAGGTAGTCCTAAACTAATATAGTGAGGGCTAGTGAGATCCTAAAAAGGAAGAATAGGGTCCTGTGAAGACTAGGAATAGTGGAGGTCCTAGTAGGCTTGTGCAAGCACACTTGGGAACATCTATCAGATTGGTATCAGAGCCAATAAGATTTGGCTTGTGGTGAATGTTTCAACTAGCAGAGTCAGTAGGAGAGTCTATAATGGTGAAAAATGTAGAGTTGGAAAAGAAAGTGGCTGAGAAAGAAGAAGAGAATAGATTTCTCAGAGAATGATTGGCACAATTGGAACACAAAGTGGACCAAGTAGAAGAAAAGATTGAGGAAGTGAAGGATAAGGTTGAAGGAAAGAGTAAGGAGATTGCCTTAGATGATGAGGTCCCTAAAGCTAACCCTATCCTCACTAAATAAGAATTCTTAAAAGCACTAAGGGATTTGAGTGGTAAGGCATTGGAAGGAGTTCCTATCTTCACTGGAAAGATGGAACCTAAGATAGTCCTAGATTGGATAGAAGGACTAGAGAATCACTTTGAGTGTAATGGTATAATAGAAGCTCAAAAAGTAAAGGTAGATAAGGCAAGCCTTAGAGGGTTTGTAATCACTTGGTGGAAGTTTATCCAAGATGAGAAAGAGAAGGAAGGAAAGAATCCCATTGCCACATGGAAGGATAGCAAAAATTAGAGATGCATATGTACCTGAAGACTATGAGATTTAGTTACATAAAAGGAGATAAAGTCTGAGACAAAAATACTTGGATGTAAACTCTTATACTGAAGAGTTTCAAAGGCTATGCATGAGGTCTTGAGTAGCATAATATGAGAAGATGAAGGTAGCTAGATACCTTAATTGTCTCAAGTGGACTATTCAAGATGAGATGAGTCTCTTAACCCCTGATACTATTTAGAGATACCACCAAATTGTAGTTAAAGTGGAAGATAAGTTAAGAAAGAAGCAAGACTCAAGCACTACCAGAGGTAGAGAAAAAGAGAGAGATAATAGAGGACAGAGAGGTGGATATGGTGGTAGAATTTTAGAGACAAAGGCTCAAGGAGAGACCAAACTTACTGAAAAACAAGAAGGGAGTCCAAGTAGAGGAAACTCCAATAGAGGAAGAGGCTCTAATAACAATTGTTGAGAGGAAGGAACAATAGTCAAGGGAGAGGTTCCTACTTTACAAACATGAAATGATATCACTACAATCAAATGGGACTGCTTGCATATAGGTGTCCAAAGAAAGTTTCTACTTCCCAAGGAAATTACAAGAGAGTCAATAATGTACAAGAGGAGTCTAGTGGTGGAGGAAAACACCTTGAGGTACCCTTAGAGTCAGAATATGGAGAGAACTTAATGATGAGAAGGACACTAAATAAAGAACCAGTGAAGGGGGAATCAAGTCAAAGGAGGTCACTATTTAGAGTGAAATGTAAAATGATGGGCAAGGTGTGTAGATTCATCATAGACTTAGGTTCTACTAACAACATAGTGTCAGAGGATGTAGTTAGCAAGTTAAAGATGAAAAGGATCCCACATAGTAACCCATACAAGGTTACTTGGTTGAACAAAGGGCAACATGTCCTTGTGAATGAACAAGCAGGGGTGGACTTCTCCATTGGAAGGTATAAATATAAGGTGTTGTTTGATGTCCTACCTATGGATTCATGTCACCGTATTCCTAGTAGACCATGTAAATTTGACAGATAGGCCATGCATGATGGAGCAAAGAATGCATATTCTTTTAAGAAGGATGGTGTGACTTTCAAAATACAGTCATTGTTAGAGGAAGGAGAAAATAAATCCTCATGCCCCAATGTCCTTATGGTCATTGAAAAGGAGTTTATAGAAGCCTTAGAGGAAGGAGATGGAGTGGGTTTAGCACTAGTATTGAAACCCAAAGAAAAAGATGCAAACAAGACAGTGAAGAAGACAGAGGTACCAAAAGAAGTGCAAGAGTTATTACAGGAATACAAGAGCATAGTAAGTGATGGAAAACCATATACCATACCCCCTAAGAGAGATATTAGTCATCAAATTTACTTTATCCTAGGAGATACCCTTCCAAATAAAGCCTCCTATAAGATTACCCCTCATCAAAATGATGAAATTTCCAAGCAAATTCAAGAACTCCTAAACCAAGGTCTCATTAGGAAAAGCATTAGTCCTTGTGCAGCCCCCACTGTCTTAGCACCAAAAAAGGGAGGAACTTGGAGGATTTGTACTAATTCAAGGGAAATAAACCAAATTACCATTAGATATAGGTTCCCTGTCCCTAGGATAGAAGACCTAATGGACTGCCTAGGAGAAGAAAAGTATTTTACAAAGATTGACCTAAAGAGTGGGTATCATCAAATTAGGGTCAATGAAGGGGATGAATGAAAGATAGCCTTCAAAACTATAGAAGGTTTATATGAATGGCTTGTGATTCTATTTGGGATATCTAATTCCCCATCTACATTCATGAGACTCATGAATGAATTCCTAAAATACTACATTGGAAAATTTGTGGTATTATATCTAGATGATATACTAATCTATAGCAAGACTAAAGAGGAGAATCTCTGACATCTATAGATTGTTTTCAAGAAATTGCATGAGGAGGAGTTGATGATAAATTTGGAAAAGTGTGAAATCATGAATCAGGATTTGGTGTACCTTGGTTTTGTATTGTCTTAATGCAACCTCAAAATGGATCCAAGCAAGGTAAAATCCATTCTTAACTGGCCTACTCCTAGGACTGCAATAGAGGTGAGAATTTTTCATGGTTTATCTCAATACTATAGGAAATTCATTAATATTTGTGCTCCTATGTTAGATACTATTAAAGGAGGGATGAAAACCAAATTTTTTTGGAATGAGCAAGCTAACCATGGATTTGAATTACTGAAGAAGAATATTACCACTCAACCAATCCTAACACTACCAAGTTTTGAGAGGTTATTCAATGTTGAGTGTGATGCTCGTAATGTTGTCATTGGAGCTATTTTTAGCCAAGAGGGAAGACTAGTGGCTTTTCACAGTGAGAAGATAAATGATGCTAAGAAGAAGTACTCTTCTTATGACTTGTAGATGTATTCTCTAGTCCAAGCATTAAGGAAATGGAGGCACTACTTTCTTCCTAAGGAGTTTGTGGTGTATTCAGACAACCAGGCTCTTAGTTTCCTAAACTCCCAAGACAAGCTTAGTCACAAGCACATGAAATGGGTGGAGTACTTGTAGGCTTACACAATATCAAGCACAACAAAGGACTACAAAAGAAAGTAGCAGATGCTTTAAGTAAAAGACTACTAATAGTACAAGGAGTAAAATTGCACAGCATGGGTATTGAAAGTTTTAAGGACCTATACACTGAGGATGAAGACTTTGCAGAGATCTACAATGTATGTAAGGAGCATAAGAACCACTTCCATGGTGAGTTTCCTGATTACACTTTGCAAAGTGAATGTTTATTTAAAGGGAGTCATTTATGTGTCTCTAGGGGATCAATTAGGGAAAATATGATTCAAGAGAAGCATAATGGTACACTTAGTGATCATTTTGGAGTCAATAAGACCCAAGAGTTAGTCCAAAGGTTTTACTTTTGGCCAAGGATGAACTTAGATATCAGGAGGTATGTGGAGTGTTGTGTAGTGTGTCAAAAATCCAAAAGAACATACTCCAATGCAGGTCTTTATCAACCCCTTCCCATCCCAAGTAGACCATGGGAATGCTTAAGTATAGATTTTGTTGTAGGGTTACCAAGGACAAAATAGGGGTTTAACAGTATATATGTCATGGTAGACAGGTTTAGAAAGATTGCCCATTTTTCCCCTACAAGATAGTCCATGATTCATGTTAGATAGATCACCTATTCTTCAAGGAGGTAGTAAGAATTCATGGGTTTCCATTAAGCATAGTTTTGGATAGAGATACAAAGTTCATGAGCCATTTTTGGAAGACATTGTGGAAAAATCTAGGAACCATTTTGTCTTTTGGGTCTGCATATCACCCTCATATTGATGGTCAAACTGAGGTGGTAAATAGGAGTCTAGGTAACCTCCTAAGGTGCTTAACTAAGGAGTATGGTCAAGCTTGGGACCAACTCATTGGACAGATAGAGTATGCATATAATGACACTGTCAACAAAACCACGGGAAGAAGCCCCTTTGAAATAGTTTATGGATTACACCCCAGAGGGATATTTGAACTCAGAGAGTTGAAAGATGGAGCCAAAGGAAGTGGATATGCAGAATATTTTTCACAATCTATGAAGGAAGTGCATGAGACAGTTAGGAAGACTTTGACTGAGAATACAGAGAAGATAAAGTAAAAAGATGATGAAAGAAAAAGGGATGTCCAATTTTAAGTAGGGGATCTAGTAATGGTGCACCTAAAAAAGGAAATATTGTAGAAAGGAGTGCCTAATAAGCTACAGATGAGAAGAATTGGCCCATGTACCATCCTAGCCAAATATGGCACCAATGCACATAAGGTGGAACTTCTAGAGGATGTTTTCTTATCTCCTATGTTCAATGTAGAAGACTTGGTCTTATACAAAGGACCTATACTAGATCCAGATTAGAGTTTAACTAAGGTAATACAGGAAGTGGAGGAACTGAATTTAACCTCTACACCATCTAGGAAACCAGAGTGAATACTGGATTCAAAAGTATACAAATAGACTAGGAAGAAGGATTACAAAGAACACCTAGTAACGTGGGATGGAAATGCTAATGTGGAGGCTACATGGATCAGGGAGATAGATTTTTAGAAGTTGGGCATTGATTCCAGCTTTCTCAGTCATAGGGTGGATTGAAATCTTTCCATTTGGGGAGGATGGTGCAGGAGCACCTAGGATAAATCCTATCCCTATATATTTTTTGTGGATTGTACTGACCCTAGCCAAGTAAGTGGTTTTTAATATAACCTTAGATAGTCTTGCAAGTGTGTGACTAGGTGGATTTGACTAGGATCAATCCAACCTAGTAGGTTTTAGTTTATTTTGTTTAGTGCTAGTTTTAGCCAAAAGTGGGAAATTAGGTCTAAAAACCTTATAGGCTTAGGAAAGGTTTTCAAAAATGCCTAAAAATGATTCTATGATGTTTTTACATCATTTAGTATGATTTAGAGGTCATAAAATTTAGTTTACAGAAATAATGCAAAAGTTGTCATATTGTTGTCATGACAACATTTGCAACTTTGTAAAGTTGCATGACAACATCGACAAACTTTGATTCCTTTTGAATTTGAGAAGGGATATTAATGGTAGTGGAATAAAAATATGGATAATACATATTTAGTCATGTAGGATCCCATTTCCCAAGGTAATGGTGATGTAATGCAAGTTTTTAAATAGAAAGAAGACCTCTATTTTCTAGTTGCATGCATAGTCAACTATTTTTGTGTTTGAACATTAGTAGATGGATTGAATATTATAATTTACTATTGGATTTGAGTTTTAGAGGTATATTTGAGAAAAAAAAATTCAATGTACAAATTTCTGTGAGTTCATTAGATTAGATTTGTAAATTATTTTGTAAGTAGACTAGTTGTTGGTGTTGACAGGATGGTTTTGAACAAAATGGATCCCCTACAATTATCCAATATTCATTTCATCATGGAATGGAGGAATATGGAAGGGGAGCCTCGGTATAGTGTATATATGGAAGGAGAGGTTTAGGAAACTTGTTTAGCTAATTTAAAAGTCATGCCCTAGGTGAGATTAGAGACACCTCCTAGGAAGGATAAGACTCTACCAATCCATTTTGATACATTTCCAAGCATAAGTCGTCTGACTGCACTTATCTAGCCCAATTAGCCCTAGTTGTCCTTAATTCTAGAAATCTAGTGTACGGACACCCTAGGTCCCTAAGACCTAAAAAATCCTTTGAGTTTTGGAAAAGGGTATCAGAATCTCTACTTTGTTTTTGGGGTTGTTTTGGATTATTTTTCAATAATTAGGAAAAACTTGTTAGATAGGGCTACTAGAAGAAATAGGCCTAAAAGCCAAATTTGAAGGTGAATTGGGAGATCATTTGGAACAGTTACGATACACTGTTACAAGTGGGATCATAAGGAGTGTGAAAAGTTGTTAAACATGAGGAATGTCCTTGTAGACACTTTTGGAGTTGAGAAGTTTAAAATGCACTTGGAATTGTCCAAGGAAGAGTGAAAGAGTGAAGTACAAACTAGTGTTAGTTGTCACCTTGTGAAGAAAAATATACACCAACTCTTAGAGTGGTAGTGAGGTAGTCCTAGAATAATATAGTGAGGGCTAGTGAGATCCTAAAAAGGAAGCATAGGGTCCTATGAAGACTAGGAATAGTGGAGATCCTAGTAGGCTTGTGCAAGAACACTTGGGAACATCTATCAGTAAGTTGAGCCTTTTTCTCAGTTTCTAACTTTAATTTCTTGGTACTTGGGGTGAAAACTTGTTTAGGGGCCTTGCTAACTGACCTTGAGTCTATAGTAGAGGTATCTACTATTTTTTTAGCTATCTCAGTGTTACCTTCACCTTTTTATTTTGAATCATCAACAATATCTTTTTGTGTATCACTTGGTGTTGTCCCACCACTATGCTCAGTGTCCTTACCATGATCTATACTCTTATCTTCAATTGTATATATTTCCTACTCAAGTGGCTTCTATTGTGTTTCTGTATCCATCTCAATTTCTTGGACTAGAATAGGTAACTAGCTTGGTGGATTAGCTCGGGCGACCTGTGAAGTATCATGTTCATCAATAGTCTCGGTTGCTCTGATGGATTCATCTTCCTTGGCATTGTTATCTGGACCTCCCTTGGTTACATCAATGATGGTGATATTTTGGTGACCTAAGTTATTTAGGAGTTCAAGAATATCGTCTAACACATTATCAATTTTTGCATCATCAACTTTCATAGGTTCTATACTTGGTGCAGTAGATGCAACATCAGTTATTTTCTTGGTATCTTAGTTATCCTTGTATGGATTCTATAGTGTCTTCCATATTTTGGTTCTCTCAACATCTATTTTCATCATATTTCCTTGTAAAATATTCAAATTTCTTTGTTTCTTAGGAAATTTATTTTCATACTTCTTCATGATATCTTGTATCTCATCAACTGTGCAATCTACCATAATAAGTGTGAGAGCTTCTTCTCTCATCTGTTTCTTGTTTTGTAGTGCATATTCCCATCTTGAAAATATCCTATCATATAACTCATTTGGTATAGAAGTAGAAAACTCAATTGGAACTTGTTTCAAGTTTATCATCATACCTATTATTGCTTCTTCAAGTTTGTTCTGGTTCTCGGTAGTTAGATCAACAAACGCTTCTAGCTTAGGATGTCCTAATTGGCTAGTTGTCTTGATTGCTTGTACAATATCATCAATATATTGATTTGTCTTATTCTTTACAACCTTTAATTGATCTTGATTATCATTAGAATCATCCTTGTTGTCTTTCTTCCTCAAATATCTCCTCTTTGGTCTTGGACCTATAGTCTTGATTTTCTTTGACTGGTAAGTGAACTTTGATGATGAATTGGTTATTTTAGCTACACCTTTTTTCAAAGGTGGTGAATCTTCTTTCACTATTTGTGATCTGGTCTTTGGTGAAGACTTAGTCTTTATCCCTTTGCCCTCTTTGGCCTTTGGTGCCTTGACTGGTGTGTCATCTGATTCAGTGGCATCTGTGTCATGATTTGGTTCATTTTCTTGACCAACTGAGGTCTATTGCTTGGTTTCCTCTTCAAATTTATCCAAGTCCTCATCTATGATAGAAAGTTTCCTTTTCAATGTTTTTACTATTTTGGTCTTTTTCTGACCCAATTGTTGTACTTGTAATTGAATTTGTATCTGGGTCTTTGCCTCATCATAAGTGCCAAATCTCATGGCTAATTTGTCAATAGGCTCATTTAGCAATTTTTCAATAGCCTCTATAGAAACATCAATATTTAACTCATACTCCATTGGAGGTAGCCATGCAGTCCTTGGATCTGCTTCTTTTATCAATGTTGTATCTGTATCTACTACAAAATAAATATTATCTTAGTATTTATCTACAATTTGTTGTGGAATCTGGGAACTCTTTTCCATTCTGGTTTTAAATTTAGCAAAGTAATCATTCATTACTGGCTCAAAATTCTCTCCTAGGCTTGTAATCATTTCATCTATCTATATTGTAACCAGTCTATCTGTCCTCCATTTAACTTTACCGATTGATGGGAAGAAGTTTTACATCTAGAAGAATATGCATAGCATTAAGGAACTAAAATTGCATGTGTTTGTCTTTGTTAACCTGATGATTCTTGTGTTCACCTCAAATAATTTATTCAATAGCTTAGAAAGATCAAATTGTAGACCTTTATTCACTATCTTGTAAGCTATATCCATAGGTCCAGATGGTACGTTGTTAGGCCTGCTAGATTGAAATATCTTATACACAATGGCATAAGCACTAAATCTCAATTCAGTATCCTTGATTCAGTTGACCTTGAAGCCTCTACCATCCCACTTAGCTAATGTAAGCTTCTCCAACTTGGTTCTCGATAGGTGTCTGAGGGCTTTGGCTTTTTCACATATGGGATATCCTATTACTGTATGAATGAAATCCTTGGTTATCTATTTAGGTTCATCCAACCATATCTTTCCATTGTGTACCTAGCTAAGTACAATTTGGATGCACTCATTCCTATAGACCTTTAGGAAATCTATGGCATGAGTTAACCCTTTAACCTCTAAGTGTTTGTGGTCTTCCTTCATTTTTCCTTCTATGCACATTGATTGATAGGTTGACATAAGTTCAAAATCTATGATTTTCTCCAATCTTGTAGTGTATATATGCATGCATGTCTTGCACTAGAAAAACTCTAGGTAGAATAGACTAAAATGTGCCTTGATTATCAGGTTGTGCTGTGACTTTTGGATGGATCTTGTAGTTAGGTTCCTGTGAAATTGAAGTTCTTGATCAGAACAACCTTCTTGTCCTTGACTAGCTTAGCTTTATTTGTGCGAGATGAAGATGCCACGATTTTTTGATTTAGGGATTCCATAAAATGATGATCAAATGACTCAGTGAGTGTAGAATGCACAATAACTGACCTCTATATGCTCAAAATGTGCTAAAATCTCTGTTGAATTCTTGAAATAAACTTTTCTACTACTTTTCTCTCTGTCCTTTGTTTTGCTCTATGATTGCGTTGTGAGCAAATGAGCTCATGTCGATCAAATTTATAGAAAATAACTTAGGGCGGTGCATTAGATGCACTTCACCAACTACTTGATAAACAAACAATAAGCTTGGTTAACACTATCAATGCTTTAGCTCAGTAAATGGTACAAATGCTCAATTGTCATAACAACTCAGTTTTCATAACAACTCGGTTGTCTCATCACATTTTCACCAACTGACAATTTTAACTCAGTACATATTAACCGACTAGACTAGATCATAGTAATAAAAGATGAAATTCCACAGTGCATCTTTTATTCATGCTAATTTGGAATATGTGCAATAAATATAGGAACTAATGTAAGATATAGCATTGCAAAACATAGCTCCATACTTGCTTGTATTGCTCAGTTGGAGATAGTGGAGCCACCTAACCCATTGGATGAGGTGTCACCGAATGTTGGGCTTGGTCCTGCATTATCGTTTGATGCTTTTCTCCACATTTGATTTCTAATCCTCACAATTTCATCAATTGTATTTCCATTCCCATAAATGTTTATTCGGTCTACACATTTTCTGCTTAAGTGACCGACTTTCTGACAATGAGAACATGTCATTCCAAAATTTGACCAGTTCCTAGATTTGATTCACCATAGTCTCATACAGTTTGCTGCTATATGTCCATATTTACCACATGATTCAAAATTTCTCCAAGTGTTTTAATCCCATTTATAAGCATTGCCTTGTCTTCTCGATTGGTTTATCAATTCTTGTCCTTTAGGCTTCCAGATCTGATTTGTGTTCTTTCTGCATGCTTGAGTTGTATGACCATTCATGTTTCAATTTTGATAGTACTTATCCATGTATGGTTTCTTCTATGTTTTTATCAACTTGTATCTATACTCATGTGTCTGATCTCCATGCTTATTACAGTTATAGAAAATACCATTGAATTTAGGAGGGTTTCTAGGAATACCTTTTGTTTTTCTCCTAAAAATATTTGATGTGTGGCCTGGTATTCCATAGTGATGGAAAGAGGGCTTCTTTGGCTTAGGATTTGAGTATAAATTCCTTTGTTTGGCTTGATTTGATGATTCTACTTTCTTGGTATACCCTAATCCAGTATTGTTATGCAGTCTTCTTTGATGGTTCAGAAATTCATCCATTCTCTTAGTTCTTTCTTCAAATCTCTTAATCACTTCATTATGTTGTTGTAACATCTTCACTTCATTTCTCAGTTTCTCATTTTCTTATTTCAATACACCAATATCATCTATTCTTTTTGCAAGTTCATTATTCACTTGGTTAGCCTCATGATTCATAGCAACCACTTGATTGGTGATCTCAAAGTAGCATTCAGTAAGTCTAGATATCTCAATTTCTTTGTCTTGTAACTTTTCAGTCATTTTTCTTTTGTCATCAATAGCCATGATTCTATCTTTTTCATCTTTCTTTGCATCATTCAAGACTTTAACCATTCTAACCATTTGTGTATCTTTTCTGATCTATAATGCTTTCACTTGTTTAGTAAGGTGTTGATTGCTCTCAGTTAGCTTTGATATTATTCCTTCAGATGCATCAAATATGCTACCATGTTCAGATTCAAATGTATCAAATGGGTCATGAATCTCTTCTTCATGATAATCAATCTCACAATAGCAAAGTACCATGCCCTTTCTCTTAATTAGCATCTCCCTAGGTTTCTCTTTCACTTCCTTATATTGCTCGACATAGATATGTAGCTGTAACTTCTGATTCTCAATAGTTTTTTCAAGTGTATACCGCTCCATTGTAATATCTTTTCTCTTTCAGCTATTAAACCTTCAAAATAAGAGAACAAGCTCTGATACCAATTGTTGGCCCGATGTTAAGATAATGGAAAGGAGGTTTACTGAGAGGGGAGGGGTCAATCAGTACCCTTAAAAACTTTTAGACAAATCTTTTCATTTACTGTACTATATTAACCGACTGATTAGGCTACTTAATCCAAACATATAGTATCAATGCTGAAATGTAAATGCATATAAAATAAACATAACACATACACACAATTAAGCACTCTTGACACTAGTATTTTGGTATCACTAAAACCCCTGTTAGAAGATTAAAAAATGTGGTGGGGATGAGACCTACAAAAATTCACAACAGCAGTAATAAAAGTAGCCTGTTAAAGCTTTATAAAATGATCACTTCTGATGATCTTACCCTGTTAGGAGTAACAAAAAGGTCAAGTAGATCTACCTCATGGGAGGATTTAGCAACACAATCTATGTGTGCACTTGGTTAAGAGATTTACAAAAAGACTATTTAGTCTACTCTATTAAGAGATTTAAGTGTCTATTACAATTGTTAGAGAGTAACAGAAAGTTGATCTGAAACATATACAATCTCAAAATTGTTGATACATATCCATTAAGTTCATACAAAAAATATCACCTCAATGTGAATGATAATACCTTATGCTCTGTTATTCTATGCTTGGTAGCCTTGCCCTAGTTCTATAAACTGATTTCTGCAATATGGGCTCTGTCCTTGAATCGCTTGTCTAATCTCTGATGTCTGTAGTATGGCAGCTACTTGATTATTGCTTGATCAACATACATATCAAAATTGACATCTATACAATTATATATCAAATGATGTGACCTAATTAGGGTTCAACATTCACATCCTTACCCTAAGATCAACGGTTACCAAATTAACATTAATCAAATAAACATTGGATACATAAACAATGAATGTTTTAAATCTGTAATTAATGTCCTCCTCGATCGTGTAAACCATTATCTAGGTCGGCTCAAAATTTGTTACATAGTTTATTGTGTCATAAAAAAAATTTATGTGGACTATGTTCCACTTTGTTAATTTTGTTCCTCAGTGCTTGGTATATACTGTGTATCTCATTTATATTGGCATTTGGTTATGCTTTTGTAGCTCAGTGTTATCTATGCTCGGTATAGTCTGATTACTCAGGTATCACTGTACTCGGTTAACTGTGAACGTGATCAGTGCTCTTGGTTAACTCTTCACTTCGGTGATATAAACTGACTTTCTTGTGTTGACTCTGTCATCAACTATCCATTACGTCTACTTGATAACTAATGAAAACTTCAATGTGCAATTGGAGTAACATGACCTATATCAAAATGATGACCTTAAATTAACCATGACCATGATGTCATCATTAATTGATTTCTTATGTATATAAAGTGTTAAAATAATATATTGAAATATATACCAATAGACAAAAAAATTTTCCCCCTTAAATGTTACCATGTTTCCTACAATGTTCCTTAGCTATTTTGATTAGATATCTTTGAGTCTTTAAGCCCTTTCAAATATTGCATGGACAATAACATTTTCCATCACCTTTTCTTTTCAAGTTAGACCATAATCTAGCAATTGTCTCCCTATTTTGTTCTGGGTTGATATTGTCACACATGCTCTTTCTTCATAGGCAAATATTCAGGCTATAATTATACCCAAAAATCATCTTCTATACTCTGAATTAAGATATTAATGTTGTCATCTATCAAATATAAAAATACTAGCATTAATGTTGTCATCTGTCAAATATAAAAATACTAGCATTAGTAGTATCTTGTATATAGCATTGTTAGTAGTTCTTTATTCCCTTCTAATTTACTATACTATCAAATTGTGATAGTTAAACAAATATCTTCTCAGACAGTCAAAAAAATGAACCAAAATAAAGTGTTCCTTGTTCCCTAATCTTTGGGACACACTTAGGACAGTAATTTATTTATCTAGTTGTGCTAATATCCATTGTGTGCAGAGATAATTGAAGATGGAAATTAATTGATTAAGGACAAGGTGGAAAGTTGATGTATGGTAAGGTGATGATAACTCAAACAATGATATTCTTCTGTTGCAAATAGTAATATTTTGTCTGTTAAGAAATTGTTTCCCTTTTCCAATAAAAATTTTCATGGTATAGTGTTTTAAAGAAAAAAATGTGTGAAATTATAGGGTCCCATTAGGGTAGTTGTCACATAGGTGTCATAGCTTATATTTTGACCTTAAGGCCTAAGTTCTCACCATTTTTCTGCACTAATATGGCTTCTTGGTATTGGGAATTATGAAGCATTAAAGGAAAGATTAAAAAAATACCTAAAGGAAACAAGATCCTCATTGTAAAAAATTTGAAGGATCTAAGGAACATGTTACCATAATCCAAAAATATGAAACAAAGACAATATTTGACATTGATCCATTAATATTAACCATTAAATGAATCAAACTCCAGAAGGGAAAGGAGCTACCCAAGAGTCAAGAGCTACCCAATGAATGTGCACAACCAACCCCTAATATAGCACAAAACTACTAGGGACTCTCCTTTCAGTTGTGGATAAAATTTGCTTGCAGTCTTATAGTGATCCATTGCAAAATATAATTGTGTTCAAGCTAGTGTGTGTGTGTGTAGCTACGGGTAGTTCAGATGTAAAATAACTTGAAGAGAAGGAAACTTCTAAAATTAAGCATCGCTAGGGTGGGACAATCTTATGGAGATTAAAAATTATTATATAAGCCAAATGACTTGTGACAAATTCGCAAGATAATTTTGTAAGGACTACCCTTCTACCAATCACTAAGATGAAAAGGTCACTAAATTTCATTTACTGCACCAAGATGGAATTTTAGTAGTACAATACAAGGCTAAGTTCATGAACCTACTTAGCCACATGTGCAACATTATATGAATGAATGAGAGGATCAGATGAACAATTTTATATTGGATCTGATAAAAAAAATTATATGCAACCCAACTCACTTGACCAAAAAACACAAACTAGGTTGAGGAGATGCCTTTAGTTGCATAGAAAAAGTAGAAAATAAATATAGAACAGAAAAAAAGGATTCATTCTTTAATAAATAAATATAAAAAGTGTGAGTATAGAAATCTAAGCTTAAGGGGATGATTTCTCAATAGTTTAAGAGTGGCTGAAACTATAGACATACTCATGGTTTTGAAAGTTACAGAGACAATAATAACTATAACTACCACCAAATGATGAAATATGTTGATCTTGATAATATGATATATCTCATGGCTGGTACCTCTTATTGTGAAGTCAATAGTAATATAAAATATTGTTGGAAGTAAATGAGTTTGCTAGGTTTATTTTTTATATTGCTTATTATGAATATTATCTTTACCATATAATTTATGTTGTGTTTTATCTTTATTTGGGACAAATGGGTCTCTTCCTCTTCCTAATGTTAAAAATCTATTTTTTCTCTATTATCATTACAAAAAAGTTATAAATATAGGGAAGACATGAGAGAAAAATATGGTGCAGGAGAACCAAGGACATGAAGGTGAAATAGGGTGACTAATAGATCCTAGGGGGAATGGAAGACAATGTGACCTTGGAAGTTCATTAGAATTTTAATAAGACCAATAATGGTTATTTGATGATATTTGTAATGTTTTTGTTGATCATTTTGTATGAGATCAATGATGTAAGCCATTGATGGCATTTGGGGGTTAGAGTGTACCTTGGGGTCATTTGGGGATCCTAGGTTAGATGAATTGGTTTAATGACCTATAAGGTCCATGATGTTTGTAATATGGCCAATAGTTCCACTAAGGATATGTGATGCACTAAAAAGTGCCAAAAATGTAATATTGTCCAAAATGGAAAAAACAAGCCTATAAAGACTCATGTAAGGGTTAGTGTGGGTTTAAGAAAGGTTTAAGGGCCTTAGTTTTAGGATACAATCCTAAAAGGATTTTTGAAAGTTTGATAAATGGAAAAAGAACAAGAGTTGTTGAAATGACAACACAAACTTAGAATACCAACAGTCGTGACTGACTATATCCGGTTGAGGGAAGGAAGTTAAAAAGACAGCCAGTCTTTAGATGGTGACTTAGTCTTTTTTTTAGCATGGATTTGAGAGATATGATTCTAGGAGTTTTGGTAGAGAGTTTTGTGGTAGAAGAGACATATGTAATGAAGGTTTTGAATCAATAAACAATCATTTTCTTGTCACAGTCATATTAAGGTCGTGGAATATAGCCAATGTTATTGTGACTTTGGCCCTTTGCATGATGCATTTTTCATTGGAGAAATGGATTAACATGATATTACATTGATTGATAATCATTTCCATGCATTTATATTGTATTTTTTTGTGAAGTCTTAGGGAAAAGAATCCAAATTTTCTGACTATTCCTGAATAGTACTTTGTGTGCAAACAATCATTATTTTGAAGTTCCAATGAGCACCTAGGTTCTCCTAATTTTTGTGGTGTTTGTGTCTTGTGGGAGAGACCTATCCCTATATTATATGCAAACATATAAGTTTGTATGCAAGGACATGCAGGAGGTTGGAGAAAGAGATCTTTGATTAAGAGATAATGTTGGTGGAAGGGTAACTAGTGGGTGGATCAGTCAAGGTTTGAGAATCATCATCTCAGTATTCATCATCAAGGTTTATCATTCATCATCTCAGTATTCTACAATCATCTTCTCTCAAATTATTGTCCTCAAAAAGAGGATAGTATCAAGAAAATATCATGAGAGGGAGCTTTGAAAACAATAATAGTGGTAAAGTGTAACATATTTTTAACTTCTTGGTAGGAAAATCCTTCAACTCGGTTATTGTGATTAAAATTCTTCTAAGGAACACACAAGATAGAACTCAGTCTCATTGTGCTAAAGGATTGTAACTCCATTTGTGAATTTTTTAATAACTTTGTTGGGTTAATTTTAAGGCATTTGTATTGAATTTGGTGTCTTCAAGTCTGACTGTCACGTGACAGTTCAGTATTTTTGGTGTTGCTTTGAATCATGAATTATATTTCATCCCCATACTATGTTTTCTTTGATTAGGGATATGCAAGGATGTGGTGGAAGAGACCACAAATGGAGGCAAGTTTCTGATTGAAGGTGTAGGGAACACCACCAATCATTAATGTGGGCATATACTCTGAAGGAAGGGTATATTTTATGATGGATCTTGGTTATTAGGATCCATGTGGAGGTGTAGGATCCCTTGGTAGGATTTGGAAGTGTTTGGAAGAGTCCTTGTGACAAAGCCCTAGCCTTTTATTTATTCTTGTTGATTTAAATTCTTAACATTTCTTTATTACTATTCACAATCCTAATGGCCTAAGATTTTCTTACAAAACACATGTCATTGATCACTCAACATAGGGATATTAGTGTGTATCTTGATTGAATGACAGTTATAATTATAAAATGATGGCCTCAAGACATGAACTTTAAAATTTTAAATGGAAGAGGTAACTAAAAAATTCAATTTAGTTTATAGATTCAATCATGCCATATGTCACAGTCCCAAGTTGGGTAATTTTATGAATATCAATGCAAAGAACAGTTGTAGCAGCAAGGAAGAAGAGAAAATTCAATGAAAAAAAGGTTACTAAGAATGGTAATCTTTGAGAAGAAGTTTCACCTATGATGTGGGGTGTAAAAAATTGTGATGAATTCTTGGTGGATGCTGAAGGAGACAGCATAGAGGAAGGCCTAGAAGGTCTTGAAGATGAGGTAGATTTGTGGGATAAGTTTGGTATAGGAGCACCTATCCAAAAACCTAAGCACACCTTGGGATGTCATGGAATTATTGGATCTACAAAGTCTCTAAAGGTTAATTAGGATCTCTTGAAGCCTATTATAGCAATTTATAATAAACAATATGGTTTAAATGTCAAATGTCCTAGAAGTCCTAGTAAGGACTTAGGACCAAAATGATGTAACTTGGGTCAATATTACCCCAAAGGCTCAATTAGGGTCTATATTTTCTTGAGAAAGGTTAAATAGGTCCTAGATATTGAATCCTAGAATTTTTAATAATTTCTATGTAATAAAACACCAAATAACACAAGTTAACAATTCAAATTTTTGAATGTTAACGACTAGTTATGTTTTGGTGGGAAATGGAAATTAGGAGGTTTAAACAAGTCTAAATCCTTCCCAACCACTTGGGATTGGTTTAGGAAATTGAGAAATGACTTATAAACATTCTTAGATGTTGGGAAGACAGAGAAGTATGGACTGGTGATGAGATTGTACAGACTATACACAACAATTGAATAGAAGTCATGATTTCTTGCATATTTTAAGTCTTCATTGCATTGGTTTCCATTGTTTGATCACTCAAATGTGTTGAAAGATTTTTTTAACATTGTTTTGATCCATCATTTAAGGATTCCATTTTTTAATATCAAATATATTTGCAAAAGGACTGTAATAGTCAGTTTTCCATTATTTTCACTAAGTAAAATGATGTAACCATCCCCATACAATTGTAACTGCAACTTGGGGATGGATTGTTGACATGTACAATATTTATTTGTTCTTAACATTGCAAGAGAGAGTTGATAAGTGTAGGTGATCAGTCAATTGATCAACTTGTTGTGTTTGGAGGCATCTAAAAGGTGTGGCTATGGAGCAACAGTAGGAGATCCATCTATTGGAGGACCCCATTTTCTTCTTGAAGTTGTTTTAGGACACCAAGGTTATGGTGTAAAAACTCTCTGATTACACCCAATATGGTCTTAATTTGACCTTTTTACATCAAATAAGTACTCAAACTAACAAAATACACTCCTAGAAAAGTATGATAGATTTGTTGCAAGAAAAGTTGCTTGACAACTTTTCTTGCAACTTCATAATTTTTAAAGGTTTTACAATATTTGACATAATGAACTCAAAATAAACTAGAAACCCATAAAATGACCAAAACATGTTGAATATGGTCTATAACACCTTATTACATGACAAAAGTGACTCAAGACACTAAACTTCATCTTTTGACATACTTAACTCATTTCACTTTGTTTTACTTTAACCAGAAGAAGCTTTGGTTGAGTGGAATCCTCCATCCTTGGGTCCAACTACCATGAAAATTGAGCACATTGATGAAACCAATAATGTCAATATCATTGTACCAGGGATTGTTGAAATATTTTTTGGTTTGGTTCCTATCTTAGAAAAATAAAATATGATGCACAACTATCAATTACCTACTGACAATGTGTTTTCCCACTTAGAAATTCAATTCAAGTTATTTTAAATCTCATCTAAAGTGGAAGGCATTCTTGGCCAAAATTATAGACCTAAATTTAACAATCCTGTAAAGAAGGTTGTTGCAATGCTTATCGTGGGAGGTGAAGACAAATACACTATGTCTTTCTTGTTATATACTGATTGCAGATATTGAAAATATTCCCTGACCTCTTCTTTTAAGGGATTTAATGTAAATGGGATGAAGGCATTCAATGAAAAATATACCAGAAAGAATAATAATAGTGGCATGGTGTGTCAAAGGTGAACTTCATTAAAATTCTTCAAATTAATACAACAGTTGATTTTAATTGTAAAATATTTTGTAGATGTTAGACCAATAAATAATAAAAGAGGATTGACTCTTAAAGTCAATGTAGAAGCATATAGAAAAGTGTAAGTGTTTACATGTTTGTTGAGTTTTTAATACATAAAATTGGATTGCAATACACAGTTTGTGTCTTCTCCCAAAGATTTGTATCAATATAAATTTGATCCATTTGTTCAACTCTTTGATCCAATTGGGCTATGCATTTTGATACTTTAGGAAAATAAGTATCCAAAATTTAAGGGGAAGATTTTGTTAATGTTTCAAATTAGACATTCTCACCTTAAAAAGTTAGTTAATAAATCTGATTGCAACATGAAGTAATAAAATATCTCTTTGTATTAAATTAAAATAAGATTTCAAAGAATAAAATTCTTAAATATCTCCTCATATTCTTGTATATTATGATGATGGATTTTGGAATATGATTTGAAATGTTGAAAAAAAGGTCCAAGATAATGAAGCTCGAAACTTGAGACTACAAGTGATAGGGCTCCCATTAAAAGTGATAGTTAAGACAATAAAAGAGAAATAAAGGACACCATGTATGATGTATGATATTTAAGAAGGTATCAATAAAGAATACTAGTTCTAAATCCATGACTATCATAGTAAAGGTAAAGACAGTGAAATGTTGTTCATGACACTAAGATATACAAAAGATAGCCAATAAGCCATGAATCAAAATTATATTCTAAATATATAGAAGGCAGTGAACACGTCCAATCAATAAAGACCTTAATGTTGTCATTATTAATAGAAAGAAATACCTAATATAGTCTTTGGAATTAGTGATTAATATTGCAATTGTAGCATTATAGTGATGAAAAAAAGATGTCTATGTTAAAAAAAAAATCAATGGAGATCCAAAATTCCAAATAAAGGTTAATTTAGTGAAAATCACAATGGATTTTATTGCAAATGATAGTGGTACACTTGAAGATAATAGATACTTTATAGAATTCGGGCATGTTTGATAGTCATATAGCCTTGAAGCTCATAACATGATGTCAAGACAATGGTTCAAAGTGAGCTTATCTGGATGTTTCAATATCAATGACTTAACAATATAATCCACAATCAATATCCTAGATGGACAGTGCTTTATACAAATGTTGTATATAGAAATTCAAGTATGGCTTTAGATAGTGCAGAGTGTATTGATCTAGTGTTGATTATTGATACTATGTCATTAATATAAATATATCAAATTGTTTATTTATATGTTGGTCTAATTATAAATTGGAATAAGAAGAGAGATAATATTTGATTATGGTCCTCTAGATGATAAATAGAAAAAATTAAGTTGTATTTACTGCCCTCTTATAATTCTAATATGTATATTTATATCAAATTTCTAGACCTAATTGTATATGGTTCTTTATATCTTAATTCTTCAATTTATGTCCAATGTCTAGTGATGCCCCCTTAAATGGTTGTCTTCAATCAATCTATATATCCTTATTATTGAAGGTTTGTGTCTTTCCAAAGGCACACACCTTTATTTTCATTAGATCACACTACTTCATAATGATAGTCATTATTACTCATTCTTCTAATTTAATCAGAGGATTCTATGTTCCCCCTTAATAATGTGTTGATTGGTTAATTGGTATCTTAATGTTGATTAATATCAATCTGTTGTCTTACCGATAGTTCACATTCACTTATTGGGATCATTCGTTCCCTTAACATACAAAGTTGAAGGTAGAAGATGCCTATGTTTCATGAATTTCCCACTCACTAGTTGATCGTGATCACTCCCAACTTCATTCTTTTTTTTCCAAAACTTGAACACTACAGATTGTCTAATTCTTCAACTTGATGATCGAAGTTGAACACCACTCCCTACTACCTCAAGACCTAGGTGTAAGGTAAGAAAAATGATGGCTTTATTTATAGTCATTCATTTAACATAAAATACCTTACATTTAAATATGCTATGTTATGTTATGGGGGTAAATAAGATGCTCTCCTTCTATCCTTAGATATGCAAATGAAAGATCCAAGTTGATTAACCCAAAAGCAAGGATCAATACATAAATGAATCAACCATTTGGAAACAAGAATAAGGAAGATCTTAAGTACCTAGTTTGATTTGTTGATTTGAATGTGAAATAGATCTAGATAGAGTGATAACCTTAATTGAATTGAATATGAAAAATATACTAACCTTGAAATATTGTAGATCTAAAGAATGTTGGTTTCTGAAGCCTGTGTTGAGTTTCTGGAAAATTTGAGACCAAATCTGGAATAGAAATGTAGAGATGGACAAAACCCAGAAATATTTTTCTATTCTGAGATAGTTATGATTTGTAACCTCAAGTCAATGTCACCATTGGCTAGAATTTTTGATTGCACCCTAGGGAAGAATCGACCTAAAAATTCTCAGACTGAAATTATGTTTTCATATCCCGCAAATTTTTTGAAAAGGGTATCCGAATCTTCATCCTGATCTGCTATTTTGAACCTGCACCTGCAAAAAAAATGGTTTGTCTGTTGGGTGGAGGGGTTTTCCTTGGTCAAACCCTAGTTTTCGAATTAACCTCAAATATATAATTAAAATTACAGAAATAAACAAAGTAAATGAAACAATTCACCTTGCTCATGTAAA
This sequence comes from Thuja plicata, assembly GCA_018584345.1. Taxonomy (NCBI): domain Eukaryota; kingdom Viridiplantae; phylum Streptophyta; class Pinopsida; order Cupressales; family Cupressaceae; genus Thuja; species Thuja plicata. The sequence goes on from MU225379.1 coordinate 195,359, forward strand.
ATTCCTTGTGGAGATTCAAATCCTTGAATCCACAAGTATGGATGCACCAAATGGATGTAGAATGTAAAATGGAGAATGTAGGATGTCTTCAATCAATTTCTTTTAGATTTTCAACACCAATCTTGAATGGGTTCTTGAATTGGAAGAGGCTTGGAGGAATGTGGATGGAGAAATCTTCAACAAGAGGGCTCCATGGAGCTTGAATCCTTCAATGGCCACCAATGGATCTCCTTAATTAAAATGAGTGCTTGAGAAGTGCTTGAGAATGGATGAATGCTTCAATGGCTACTTGAATTTATTCAAATCTTTCCTCTTCACCTTTGGATCTCACTCTTAAATTCTTTGAAAGTTCTTGCAATTATGCTTGACGATCATAGTTCATGGTTAGCGAAAATGAGAGGAGAAAACTTCCTTTTATATGAAATTAGGGCACAATCTTCTAGAAAGACCGACATGGGAGAATTAAATTCTAATTGGACCCATGCCCCTAGAAGAGGACATATGTTAAATATAATTTAGGATTTGTTTTCCCGAAGCCCGAAACAGCCAACCCGGAAGTGGGAATTAACTTTTTCCAAAGACCGACATCCAAAAACCCTGAGATTCTAAAATTTGAACCCCAGGCCTGGAAAAGGTTGATTGTGACCTAGGTCAAGTTCGAGGTCAACCTTGACCTAGGCCAAGGTCAAGGTCAACATTGACCCAAAAAGGTTGACCTTGACCCTGAGGTCAAAGTCCCAGTTTCTCAGTCTGGGATGCCAGAAATAGGTTGGAAAAATTGGAAATGGGGTAGAACAAGGGATAAAGCCAAATCAAAGTCAGGAACCCATTCAAGGCACTTGAAATGACCCCAAACCATTTACTTAGAAGGCTAAACTAGTCTACCATGGAAGCACTTCTATTTTCTGACTATACACTAGGCTTACCCAAGACTTATACTTCCAAGATGTTGCCAATCTACTCCTAAACTATCACCTATTGGAAACAAAAGTGAAAAAGAGGGGGGGAATTTGAAATGGGTTGATGGTGTGAAAAGGTCACAACACTACCATAAGATGATCTTTTTTATTTATACAGTCAAAAATGTATGACTAGAAAATAAGATGACCTTATTAGTGCAACCGGTACTTGTGAAGAAGGGAACGGATTGCATGGGAGTCAACACTACAAAAAATATATTGATTAATTTTCTTTAGTAACATTAAACCCATAACAATCCAAAAGTGAAACAAATATTGCAAGCAAATTTGGAAATTTCTCAAACAATGAATTACTTGCACTCAAAACTATAACATTCAATTCATGAAAATAATTCCTTCATGAAGCACACTATTAATAAGGGAATACACAAAAATCTAGGAGGATATTTTATTATTTTTCCAAGATTCACAAATCCTAAGGGTTTTCATCTTCAGTGAGAGAAGAAAATGAATGCACAATTTCTTTTTGAAAATGAAATAATTTTTAAAAATGACAGCTTTTTAAAAATATTCCTCTTATTTATAACTTATTTTAAATAAATAAAATAATATTCATCTCTTTTAGACAAGCATGCCTCAAAGGTGATAAAATAATTCATCTTGGGACCAAGCATGTGCTTGAATTGTCTCAAAAATTAGGAAATAATGTTTCATCTACTTATAAATTCCTCCCTAACTCTAGACATTTGGACTCATTTTTAGACAATGCTTCATTCTATGTTAATATCATGGTTTTATCCCTATTGTGGAGCTGGTCCATAATATCTACATGAATGGTTGTGGGCCTTGTGGAAGAAATGAAAATACCAATTTTTCAATATTTCCAACTCCATGGAGGTAATTATCCAAGCTATCAGCAATGAAATTTACTCTATAACACATGAATGTTTGTGGTTCCTTGTTGGATAAAGGGAAAAGTAGTCATTGCCAGTCATTGCATACATGCAACACATAAGAGTATATGACAAAGATTTTATCTTTATAAGGGGCATCATGATCCCCATAGAAATAGTATAGTAATTGAAGTTGATTGTAAAATTATCATCACATGAACTCACAATTATGTCTACAACAAAGTCCTCTAGTTACATCATAAATATGCCTAGTATATCAAAAAATGCTCTACTCGAGAAATTTAGACTGTTCAATATTCAACACTAATGCAAGGTTGGTTAAAAAAATATGATAGTCACGTACACAACCTATCTAACATTTTTTGATGAAAATTAAATGGTTACACTTTACTAGATATGACACCTACCAATGACAATACAAAAACATCCCAACCAAGAAACATACAAAGGTGAGGCTCATACCACAATGAATCCTAGTATTTAATAATTCTAACCTATATGCAAGGTCTAAAAACCAGTTTCTTTCCACCTCCTAACAACATCTTGGGCAGAAAATAAAGAGCAATGAATTGTTCTCAAATTCTTCTCCCTACCAAAAATCCCCAAACACTCATCAAAGTAACCTTATAAATAGTACAATCAACTTAACATGGTTGTCATTGCCTTAGATTGAGATGGTTACCCATGACCTCTAGTAAAATTATGAGGTGATCATCACTAGATGTTATCGGCAATATTATAAGACCGGTTTGTTTAGAGGGAGTAATGTTAGGGTTGGTCCATTTCAATCATCTACACATGTTAGGGTTTTTCCATTTCAAGTTGGTTATTGGTCAATCTCAAGTTGGTTGTAGGCGACACCATGCTTTTTAGAATCATCTGGAATCATTATTCTCAATGATCTGACCAAATTATTCAATAACTTTAAATTGCACATTAATAGGTTTGCTTTATAATATTCCTCTGATATCATCATTCCTGGTTTGGGCTTGGCACTATTGGAGTGATGGAGCCTAGGGTTTTGATTGACAGAAGTATCAAGGGAAAAGATCATACCATGCGTAATGTGGAAGTCAAATTGATCATCAAATCAAATGGAAAAAAGGTAAAAAATTGAACATCAAATGATCCAAATTAATTCAAACATCAAATCAAATGGAATCACCACTTACAGGTGGTGTCGATGAAGGCATTCCGCATGCGCTCCTTCAGCTCTGCTTTGCGGTGTAACATAATGAAATGAAATGAAACCTTTTTTTAAATTTATGCCCGTGTTAGTAGGAATTATGACCACATGTCATGGTCATCGTAATTACGACCAACACGGGAATGGATTAAAAAAAATCAAAGTTTTCCTTCTATAATCTGACCAAGCAAAACCATTTTAATGCTCAGTCGGAAATGTTGGTAAAAAATTAGGGTCAAGTGTACTAGTGGCACAATCATTATCTGAGGAAGAAAAACAACAATTCACATAATTATTTAAATAAAAAAAAGATTAAATTTCCATGGTCCTATTCAAATATTTTGGGCCTGGATCTTGATCTCATTATGCATCATCTCTATATAGCTCCAGGAATCAAACCAGTAAAAAGAAACTTAGAAAGATCCACCCTCATGTGGTATTACTGGTTAAAGTAGAACTAGAAAAAATTTAAAAATTTGGATTCATCAAAGAAATAACTTACGCCGACTGGATTTCTAATAGTGCTCCTATTTCTAAACCTAAAAAATGTATCCAGGTATGCACTGATTTTACAGATTTAAACAAGGCGTGTCCTAAAGACAATTTTCCTCTTCCTAATATCAACCTGATCATTGATTTCATAGTAGTGTATGAAATGTATTCACTAATGGATTACTTATCAGGTTATAATCAAATAAAGATAGCACCTAAAGATCAGGAGAATACAACTTTCACTTGTGCTTTGGACATGTTCTACTAGAACATCATGTCATTCGGTCTAAAAAATGTAGGTGAAACATATCAAAGGTAAATGGAAACCATCTTCCATGACATGATGCACAAAAATATGGAAGACTATATAGATGATACACTAGAAAAATCAATTAAAAAAATAACCCACATAGAAGATCTAAGAAAAATCTTTGATAGAATGGAGCAATTTCAACTCAGGCTAAATCTGAAAAAGTGTGCATTTGGAGTAAGCTCGGGGAATCTCTTGGGATACATTATATCGTAAGAAAGGAAATTAGGTGGATCTAGAGAAAGTTAAGGGAATCTTAGAGATGCAACCTCCCAGGAAAATCAATCAAATGAGAACATTACAAGGAAAGCTCCAATCAATAAGGCAGTTTATATCACAATTAGCTGACAAAGCTCAACCATTTACTAAAATACTACAAAAAGGAGACACCCTCAAATGGAATGATAATTTCAAGATAAAATTCAATTAGATATAAGAGTACTTGATGAATCCACTAGTACTTATGGCTCCTATTCAAGGTAAACCATTATTTCTTTACATTTCAACTACAACAATATCATTAGGATCCCTATTGGCACAAGAAGACAAGACAAAGAAAGAAAGAGAAATCTACTACATAAGAAGAACACCGATATCTTACGAGATAAACTATAAAATTATTGAAAAATATTTCCTCACAGTGGTATTTGAAACACAAAAGCTTTGAAACTAAATGCTTTCACACACAGTGGAGTTAATTGCAAAAATTGATCCTCTGAAATATTTGTTGAACAAAGAAACATTGGTAGGAAGGTTAGAAAAATCAGTATCGATATTGAGGGATTTTGATATCAAATACATGGAAAGAAAAGCCATCAAGGGTAAAATAATTTTCAATCATTTAGCTAATGTACCAGTTCCAGATAAGAAACTACTTACTATAGAATTTCTTGATGAATCAATAATACATTTAGTAGAACACCTGTGGAAGATGCTCTTTGATGGATCATTCACTCAGTAGGGGTTAGGATAAGGTAACCTTTTTATAACTCCTCAAAGATATAAAATTCCTAAAGCATACAAGATGATATTTCCTTGTATGAACAACATTGCCAAATATGAAGCTTTAATGAACATATTGAAGCTAGCAATTGAATGGAAGATTGTAGAATTACACATCTATGGAGATTCATAGCTAATAATAAACCAAATTAATGATCAGTGTTAAACAAAGATGAAAAGATCATGCCATATAAAATAATGGTTGATGATTTGAAGAAATAATTTGTGTTCGTCACTTTTCAACAGATTCACAGAGAGGAGAACAAGGTAGATGATGTCATGGCTACTCTATCCTCAATGCTAAATATGGAAGAACATCAATTTTTCTGAATTCCTGGTGGAAGATATTCCCTTTCCTATCTATGATTCCCTAGATTCCCAAATAATATGTTCAATTGTGGGCCATGATTCCTCAAGATATAGCCAAATTTATTCTTTCCTAACAGACCAAATCATACCTGATAGATTATCTAAAAATGAGAAAAGGAACCTTATCTAGAATGCATTGCGTTATCTAATAATAAATATTGACTTATATAGGAATGGTCTAGATGATACTCTACTTAGGTGTTTAGAATGTGAAGAGTCATAATGTGCATTACTCAAAGTCCACAAAGGTATTTGTGGAGCTCATTTGAATGGTCTTTTGTTAGCAAAGAAGCTCCTAAGGGTTGGATACTACTGGCCAAACATGGAACAATAATCAATTCAATATGCCAAGTCTTGCACAAACTGTCAACTACATAGAAACCTGATTCATGCTCTATAAAGGGATTTATTACCATTTATTACACACTAGCCTTTTCAATAGTGGGCCTTTGATCTCATTGGTCAAATATATCCTGCATCATCCTACAGACACAAGTTTATCATCATAGCCACAAAGTACTTTACAAAGTGGGTGGAGGATATTCCTTTGATCAAAGCAACTGGAAAATAAGTGTATATGTTCATTTTGAACTACATTATCTACAGATATGGGATTCCCTCTTCAATTACAACAGACAATGGGGGAAATTTTTTTAAAAATTTATATATGACTTATGTGAACAATTCATAATCAAACAACATTGTTCCTCTATCTACTAACCACAAGGTAATGGACAAGATGAAGCCTCAAACAAGGAAATTTTGAAAATCTTGGACAAAATGGAAAATAAATCGAGAAAATACTGGCATTTGAAATTAAATTTGACATTATGGGCCTACAAAACTAGTATGAGAACACCAAAAGGGGATACATCTTTTTCTCTTGTATATGGCTCAAAATCAGCATTACCCATTGAAGTCAAAATCCCATCTTTAAGAGTGTCATTGCAAGGGATCATAACAAATGAAGACTATGACAAAAAAAGGATTCAAAAACTATAATTGGTGGATGAACACAAAAAATAGGTGTTCAATAATTTAAGGGTCTATAAAAAAGGGATTTCAAAAGGATATAACAAGAAATTATGCCACAATAATTTCAAGTTGGAGACCATGTATTGAGAGAAAATCCTAAAAATCAAGAACACAGAGAGCAGATGAGAAAATTTGAGCCCAATTGGTTGGGACCCTTTGTTATCATGACAACATTTGGATCTGAGCTTACCAACTCTGAACACCAGAAGGAGATCTACTTATGGGTCCAATCAATGCAATCCACTTAAAGAAATTTTATACCTAGCATCCTGATGTCAAAAGTTTGTACAACACAAAAGATCCTGAGAAAATCCAAAAATAGTATATGTTGATCCTGAAGAAATATAAAAAATAGTGAAAAATGATCCTAAAGAAAAGAAAAACATCATAAAAAGTCCTAAAAAGAGTATTCTTGGTGAAAATTTGACAAACAGGCACCTTGATACTAACCAAAAAAGAGAAAAAGGAGAAAAAGTACAAAAAAATTGAAAAATAAGAAACGTGCCTTGGTGAAAACCTAATAAAAAGGCACCTTGGTAGAAAAAATAGCAATAAAAACTCCAAGTGGTAAAAACCTGGTAATCAGGTACTGCTTGTAATCCGTCACTCCATCTATCAATACATTTATTTGACTTTCCTACTTGCATCATCTTTTTTTCTTGTACATATTTTCCAATGCTTTTGCATCCTTATACATATCAGTCTATTATAGATCTTGACAACTGTGGATTAGATTCATATATTTTCTTATCCTCAGGTTAGTTAATCATTTCTAGGGACAAATCATTTAGCACAACAATGATGTTTCATCAATACCACACATCTCAAAAATTGGTGTTTCATAAACACCACCCAACAAACACTGGTGTTTCATCAATACCACCTCAACACCACTGATCAGGTGTCTAATTTCCTTAAACTAGGGTCAGGTTTGTAATCAGATCATCATTGGTCAACATCATAATCAGACTTATCAAGAAATATTCTTAATCATCATTTCAACATCAAAACAACGATGTTTCTCAACACCACTCAACAACCAAAGATATTTTTCACCGATTTACCAACATATGGTCTTGTCCTAAATATTGTTGTCTATGTCTTTAGATAACTCAATGATGTCAATAGTAATAGAGAAAAAAAGAGGAAGATGGGGCTATTTTCTTTTCTTACTATCTATTGATTTAATTTTCTCTTATCATGTCTATCGAGCGACTCTATGATGTCTTTGTACTAGAGGAGCAAGGATAAGGAACATGATATTTTATTTGGTTGTTTCTTGTGGGTCGTATCCCAATGATGTCAGCTGAACAGATATTTGGTAAGGTCTATGATGAAAAACTTTAAACCATCATATTGCTACATCAAAGGCTCAGACTCTGAGACCACAAAAAAATATTTGTATCAGGAGGAAGAGGTAAATCATTCCTTTTTTGTTGAAATTTCATTGATTTATGATTGTCATATTTCCTAAGGACTTCTAGAATGTCAGAAAATACTAGAAGGCCAAGGAATGAATACGATATTTTCTTTTTCTACTTCTTGCAAGATATTTTTTCCGATGAATTCAAAGGTCAAATAATTTGGGTGTCTGTTATAAGAGCCTCCACACTTGTGGTATGCCACACATACCTTGACTCTAAAAATTTTCACCCTAGATGGAGGTTGGAAAGATTATCCCTTGTCTTTTTTACACAACTAATACTCAGGTCATCATGTTTTACTTATTTAATGCTTGTATCACATTGCAATCAAAATCTTGTGAAATTAGCATTTATATCATCATAGTCGCTTGAGTACTAGTGATGGTTGTACTTGATTAAAAATGTGAAGAAGACAATTTTCATATCATCATGGTTACCTGTGTATCAATGGTGGTCATATCTACTTCTACATAGAAAAAAAACTCAATGATGAAATACATAACTAAAGATCAAACACTCATGAAATTTTCATAATAGATTTCATTCCTTTTCCTTGATTGTGTTAATCATGCCTATCTTTGTGAGGAAAAATATAAAGGAGATGACATTAATATCATAACTTCAATTCACTCTAGTGACATCATCACACCAATCTACACATGATTGAGTATCTTACAATACTGACCTAAAAAACATACTTGTATCACATTTTAGTATCATTGTATACTAAATCCATAGCATTTTTTATCTCTATATCCATTTTATTCATGGTATTACATTAATTTGCATTATCATAAACCATAAACATCATGCATTTCATAGAAAAGAAACAAAAATATATAGCATCTTGTTTGAAACATCATGGTAAATGCATGTACATCTGCATCCATATCATAAGTAAATAGAATGAACAGAGAACATCATAAGAAGATCACATAAATAAGCACATATGAATCAATAGAACTACATCTCATATATCATTAGCATGTAATTGTTAGTGTATAAAGGTACAATGAGATCAAAATGGTGGATATATTAGTCATCATGTGTTAATAAAGTACATCATTTATCAAATATCAGATATCTATACATCAAAATACATCATAGCTCTAGAGAACATAAAAAATAGGAGATACAACATGGTATATCGGGCCTGACTGCTTGCATCTAGATCATGTTTGGAAGGTGGAGGGACATTTGATCTGGTGGGTACTGGAACTACACCCTTTTACTGCGTAGATGCCTATGAATGATGAGGTACTTTGGTAGTAGGATCTAGAATAAATGTGAAGTATGTTGCCTTATAATAGGATACTCTACTACACTATAAGGTTGCATCTCTCTGCACTCTATCCAATGCCCTATCTCTGTCACCCAACTATACCTATAACATTGCTACCTAGGTCCTCAACTTATCTCTCTCCTACCATAATCAGGTAATGGTGGCTCTATTACCTGTATCTCTCTATGCTGAAACCTATCTAGCTAAAACTAACAGGGGTACCTATCCACTAGGAGCCTGTGAATGTCTCAAGCTTTGTCCCTGGGTCATCTATGGTCCTCCCCGAGGAGGAATGGTAAATTCTAAAAAAGGACTTGTCCTTCCCTGATCACTTAGAGCCACTGAAGGATGGAATCTCTCCCTCAATCCATTTCCAGTGACACTCAAAACACCACTACCACCCAAAGATCCTAATCTACCGCCCCCACTTCTCTTCAATCCTCTGCCTCCACCTCTACCACCACCACCTCTTCCTCCATATCTCCCTCCATCTCTACCAATGGGTGATGTACATCCCCATCTTCTCACTCTCCTCCTAGCTCCTCCACCTCTAGCACCATCTACCTCTCCATATCCATCTCCATCTTTGTCCTCGTCATCATCCTCCCCATCATTTAACATAGGTGGCACCTCATCTAGATTTTTTAGCCTAGGGAAAGGATATGGAGAAAAATGTTGATCATATGTGTGTGTCATTGTTGCATCTGTAAACTTTGGGGCATAATCCCATGGCACTGGAAAAGCTCTCCATACTCTTGCACAACATACTCATAGTGTAGTATAGGACCCCACTACACCTCATCATCTCTAGTCTGAGCATATGCTAACATACCCTGTGGTGCTCCCTGAAATCTGCAAAACTATCTAAGCACTCTAGTAACCATAAAATTATCCACTATATAATGAGTACAACCACTTAGATATCTAACTATAAAAACATATGGAAACTCCAACCTATCATCGGCCCACTCCTCACATTCCATGTAAGGATGCCAAACTACAATAGTAAAATCATCAAGAACACAATACCAATACTCCAATTGCCCCAATTGAGGCTATATCATGTCACCGCCATATATATACATATGGCTCCTCTACCTCTTGTGTTTATGGAACCACTGGACTCATCACTGGGATGTGCTCCCAGACCTAAATCTGCAACAATATGATGCCAACAGACATATTTTGATCATATTTGTAAATGACCTGATGGAGCTCATGGTAGAGATGTGCAAGTAGGCATGAGCCCCAATAAAAGAATCAAGGTCTCTACGGTGAGTCTTCTAGAAAGAAGGGCCAACCACAAGAAAAACCTTGTACACTCCTATATGGAACAAAAAAATTGCCAATCAAGCTATCTGGTACAGATGAAAGTGCCACATAATGAGTCTCCATGGAATCCCATGAAATGGTCCATCAGGTAATGGAAGGATCATCAAAGACTTAATGAGCTATAGTAATCCCTTGCTAACCCCTTTGATCATAGTACATGATCTCCCCCACAATTATAATACAAAGGATCTTGTAGGAATCCTCTGGCATAACATTGATCTCACTGGTTAGAAGGTGGAAGGTGTTGTGCTCTAAGTGGAACCTCTCCTCCAGAATAGTCAATTGTGCATGTGAAAATAGGTACCTGCCAGCTGCACAACAAACACACACTTCAATAGATCATTATATGGTTAGTGGGTTAGAAAACAAGACATATGAAAAAATAAACAACTACACTAACCTAAATCGATCTATTGCCTTCTAGTATGTAGGAGTATGAGCTTGCTCTCAGGTTATCACAAGCTCAATGACTACACCAATAACCTAAATGAAGGATTTTTAATCTAGATTAAATGATCTAAAATGATAGATGTAGGATGCATATTTGTTGTTAATCCAAGCTGATTAAGATTCAGTTTTAAAGCACCAAATTGAATGTGTATTGATTCATTTTAATAAAACCAAATTGAAAATGTGCTCTAAATTAGATTTGCATGCTTGAAAGTAATAACAACAATTAAAGCTAAATGATTAAAACAAAATGCGAAATAATAATGATAATGCGAAAATTAGGATTCTTTGTGAAGGAAAAGATTTTCTCTTTTATAGAAAATCTTTGTCGAATCGACGGTTGAGATTAGAGGAAATGAGTGGCTCATATTCGATTTGAGGAAGCACAATCCATGTGCAAAGAATGTGATTGGTCAAAAGAGTCAGTTGATTGAACTGACTGATCAATCTTTTTAGAAAATTCCATATTCAGTTCTCAGTTAACTGAAATGTTTCTGAAATGATAAATAGATAAGAATCAATTAACTGAGTGGAACTGGATTGTTTCCAATTTGATAATTAGTTGACTGGATTTGATGATGTCATATGAATTTTTAATAATTTAAATGATTTTGAATGCACATTTTTGTTTTTTATAATTAATTTAATTCCTTATTTAATTGACAATTTTTTAATTTCATTTAATTAATATATCAGAATATCAATTAAATAATTAACATAAGGTTTATTTGCCAATGTATTATGATTTTAGGAATTAATTAATTAATCAAGTACGATGATTGATTAGGACCTAGGGTTTAGGTCAGATCATCTTGAATTTGATAAATTGAGGAGTTGCTTGTTTGATTTAGGACTTAGGGTTTATCAAGATTAGGGTTTCTTGATTAATTATTGAGATTGGGGGTTTAGGGTTTAGATGACCATTTTTATGTGAGTATATTTTCCCCTCTTTGAATTGATGTGTGATTAGCACATTAATTCAAATACTTGTTAGTGAGAAGACCCGCAATAGTTTGATTTGAAGCGATGAAACCATTCTTTTGAAGAAGAAGACCTACTTTCATCTTGATTGGATGAAGATCAATCAAAAGATATAAAATAGAATGCTCAATTTGATTTGAAGTGATGAAACTGAATATTTGTCAAGAACTCTTAAACCTTTTGATTGGTTTGAATGAATAACCAGTATGATTTGAAGCGATGAAATTGATTACCATTAAGAGATTTGAAATTAGCAATAAAATTGACTTGATTTGAAGCGATGAAGCCAATTTGATCAATGTATCTAGTTTCAATAGTGAATAGCCCATATAAGACTGATCTTGTCTGGTTTCGAGTGTATTCACCATTGTATAAGACCATTGATTAGGTTGTCTTTGATTTAAGATGATCTCAACTTTATTTGATGTGATGAAGCTGAGATACCCCAAGCAAAAAAAAATTTATTGAGGATGTGATCACTGGAATGTTGATGTCCTGATCCTACCCCCTTAGGAGCAAAATTGAAACATGGCTAGGTGCCCCAATGATGAGAAGCAATTCGATTGATAAAATTATGCAAGAAGAAGTTGATCTGATTAGATAGAGGTCCCAAGCTATTAGGAAAAAAGAAGTACTTGATGGGAGGTTTTGGTGACCAAGATTGACCAAAAGTATGATACAAGGATTGATTAGAAGAAAATCATGAGAGATTTCCATTGGTTGTGCAAGCAATCAATTTTCGATTTCAATTTTGATCCTAAAAATGGAATCAGGATAGTCGAATTAGCGAGGGGTGTCATGTTCATGCACAATTGACTACTTGGAAAAAGGAAGATTGATCGATAAGAACCACAGATCCTTCACATTGGAGAGAGATAAAGTTATTATGCTGATTTCAACAATATGTAGATGCAAATGCAGATGCAAGACTAACATGAATGCAACCTAATGTGTAGTCACTGAACCTTTAGTGTTGAAAATTTTCATCATCGAGCATTTTTTGGAACATCAAAGTCGATAAAATCCTTACTCATGCCACTGCAACCATAAGAATATGAATATGAATTTTATCAGATAAGATATAAGAAACTAACATAAGCATCAGGGCACAAAAGCCAACATGACCTGAACGTTGTTTCTAGTTGATGTTAAAAGAGTACACCAATATCAAGGAATTCAAAGCCCAGATAACCATGAATGTGATCTTGCATAAACAAGCAGAGAAATAATAGTCAAGGAGATAGTTCTGATCTCACCTTGGTGTACAAATAAATAGGATCGAGGGATGTGAGGCTTTTCAACCTTAATGAGGGAGATCTTATCACATACACCCTATTTATTTGATGTTGTTGGATCATCGGGACCATATAAACAAGTAGTAGACAAAGAAAATATTAATGAAAACAAATGAGAACAGACAACATACAAAGAGAAGTTCAACATACATTAGCCAGTTTCAAAGTTTTCGGATGTGTATATGTATGAGGTGTTGATAAATACCATCGTTCTTGTGAGTGCAATGTGTTTGAGTGTTATCGATCTATTGTTTATGTTTGCAGTATCCAATGTGTGTTAAGAAACACAGATGTGTCCAAAGATAGTGTTAAGAAACACTTTTGATTAGGGTGTTGAGAAACACCTGTTACATCAGTAGCGAGTTGTCCTTCAAAAATGACAAGATTACTGACTCTAGTGTAATCCAAAGATGTGACTTGATGTGGGGACACATGCCCCTAGTAGAAAAAGATGATGAATGACTTGACTCATACTACGAGGACAAATCTGATTCAATTTCCCCAAGCTATGACTCTGGATCAGTTTCAAGCCAGGAGGGTTCTTAGAAGAACTAGAGTGTCACATAAGTGACTGAAAGATATGTACAAACTGAACCAAATGATTGCCAAGACTGAGCATTGATAGATGGAGTGTTGAGTATAAGAGGCGCTTGTTTACCAAGTTTTCACCTACTTGGCAGAGATTCTATTTTTTCTACCATGACGCATGTTTACCAAGTTTTCACCAAGGCACTTTTTCTTCTTTTTCAATTTTTTTGTATTTTTTCATTTTTGGATTTTTTTTATTTTTCTCTTTCTGATTTTTATGATTGATGCATCAAGGCACCTATTGCTAGGTTTTTACCAAGATGATCATTTTTTTTAGGACTTTTTTCAATTTTTAGATTTTTTTTAGGATCATAAGTATGTACATGGTGCTGATCACCGAGAATGCCTTAGGTGTAGAACTTCTTCAGATGGAGAGTATTGATGGGATCCTAAAGTTGTTCTCCTTCAGGTGTAGAGAGTTGATAAGATCTGGAGCTGAATGTTGCAGTAATGATGTAAGGACCCAGCCAGTTGGGTTCAAACTTCCCCTTCTTCTCTCTATGTGACTGATTGTGGGGATTTTCTCTCAACACAAGGTCACCCACCTATAGTTCTCTAGGTCTGACTTTCTTGTTGTATCTTTTGGACATTCTTTTTTTATAAGCTCTAAGGTTATCAAAGGCCTCTTTCTGATGTTCATCCAAAAGCTCTAGTTCTTGGAGTCTCAAAACTCTATATTCTTCATCTGGTATAAGTCTACACAAAGAAAGCCTAAAAGATGGGATTTCTACCTCCAGGGGTAAGACTTCTTCTGCCCCATATACCAGTGCAAATGGTGTTTCCCCTGTAGGTGCTCTAATGCTTGTTCTATAAGCCCATAATGCAAGATTGATCTGCAGGTGCCAATCCCTTCCAGAATTTTTAACCGTATGATGCAAGATTTTTAGCAAATTTTTATTTGAGGCCTCAGCCTGCCCATTACCTTGTGGGTAGTATATGGAAGAATAGTGTTGTGTGATTTTGAACTTTGCACACAACTCATCTATGGTGTTGTTCTTAAATTGTCCTCCATTGTCAATGATGATGGAGGAAGGTATGCCATAGCGACAAATGATGTAGTTCAAAATGAATAATGAGAATTTTTGTCATGTTGCTTTAATGAGTGGGATTGCCTCAACCCACTTGGTGAAATACTTTGTAGATGTGATAATGAACTTGTGTCCATTAGAAGATGAGGGGTGAATATGCCCAATTAGATCAAATGTACATTGTTGAAAGGGCCAATGTGTGACAAAGGGAATGATCTCCCGTGCTGGAGTGTGGATAAGATTTCCATGCCGCTGGCATTTATTACAAGATTTTGCATACCTAATAGCTTCTTTCTCCATATATGGCCAATAATACCCTACTCTAAGAAATTTTTAGGCCAGGTTCAAACCGTTAGAATGAGAACCATAAATTCCTTTGTGGACTTTAGACAATGCACATTTGGACTCTTCTTTTTCTAGACACCTAAGAAAAGTATCATCTAATCCTCACCTATACAAATCATTGGCCACAAGAACATACCATGAGGCATTATGGATAAGGTGTCATTTTTCATTTCTAGTTAGTCCATCAGGAATGACCTGATGGCACAGGTAAGAGTAGACATGGTGATAACAGGATGATTCATGTTCAATGACTGAACAGACCATTTGGGATATAGGGGACTTATAGGAAGGGAAAATGATTTCTTCCACCAGGAACTCGTAGAGGAAATCATCCTCTCTTTTTTGCAAGGAAGTTAGTGTAGCCATGGCATCAGCTACTCTATTCTATGTCCTTGACACTTGATGAAATGTGATGAAAGTGAAATATTTCTTAAAGTTGTCAACCATTCATTTATAAGGCATGATTTTTTCATCCTTAGTGTGGTATACATCATTGATTTGGTTGATTATAAGTTGAGAGTCACCATGGACATGTAACTCAGAAACATTCCATTCAAAAGCCAGTTTGATTCCATTTATGAGTGCTTCATATTCTGCTATGTTGTTTGTACAAGGAAACAGGAGCTTGTACACCTTTGAAATGGAATATTTTTGAGGAGACAGAAACAAAATCCTAGCACTTAAACCTTGTTGCATGAAGGATCCATCAAAGAACATTTTCCAAGATATGTGAGTGATGTGCAAAATAGATCCATCAGGGAACTCAGCATTGATTGGTTCATTGTCCTCCATTGGAGCATCAGCTAGTTGATTTGCAATTGCTTTCCCTTTGATTTCTTTATGCTCAATATACATGTCAAATTCACTAAGAAGCATAACCCATTTTGCCAATCTTCTAGTGAGGGTAGCTTTACTTAGGAGATACTTCAAAGGGTCAATTTTAGCCACCAGTTTGACTGAGTGGGCCAACATGTAGTTACGCAGTTTTTGAGATGCAAAGACTACTGCCAGGCACGCTTTCTCGATCATAGAGTAGTTCATCTCATAGGATACCAATGTCCTACTAATATAGTAGTGTAGACACCCTAAAATGGACAGGCTTGCGACTTTACATTAAAAACACTAATTTTCATCTATTAATTAATGGTTTTTTAATCATTAATTAATCATCTATTTTCCTCTAAATTCATTCCCCAAA
>MU225379.1:238017-258674 GCA_018584345.1 Thuja plicata
TGGTTTACTAGCAAGGTTATAGGCTTAATAGCTCTAACTGAGAGCATTCTAAAAACCCTTGCACTCCATGCCTAGGGAGCTATGGATCGATTTTTGAGACCTCATTCTTGAGTGTTCTTGAATGTAAAGATTCATAGAAGTGTGAAAACATTTATGCACACATCTGTTTCATCATTATTTTTCATATCAAGGGCATGAGTGAAATATACTCTTTGCCCCTAGTTTGGATGAGTTTTGTCTAAAAACTCTACTACAGTTAGACTCCTTTCCTATGTATGTTTAGATATAGTGGTCTCTGACTGATCAGAAGTCATTGGTGATTCCTCTAGAACACGCTCTTCAGTAGCATTGACCTAGGGTGTTTCTTCTTCAAAGATAAGAGCCAGGATATTGGGAGGAATAGGAGAAGGATACCCATCCTCCTCATCAGAATCATCAGATTCATCCCAATTAAGAGTGGGTGTGTCAGTACTTTGTGAAAATAGGTACATGCCAGCTGCACACACACTTCAACAGACCATTATATGGTTAGCGGGTTAGAAAAAAAGAAATCTGAAAAAAATAAACAACTACACTAACCTAAACTAATCTATTGCCTTCGAGTAGGTAGGAGTATGAGATTTCTCTCAGGTCATCGCAAGCTCAGTAATTACACCAATAACCTAAATGAATTATTTTTAATCTAGATTAAATGATCCAAAATTATAGATGTAGGATGCAGATTTATTGTTAATCCAAGCTAATTAAGATTCAGTTTTAAAGCACCAAATTGAATGTGTATTGATTCGTTTTAATAACACCAAATTGAAAATGTGCTCTAAATTAGATTTGCATGCTTGAAAGTAATAACAACAATTAAAGCTAAATGATTAAAAGAAAATGTGACATAATAATGATAATGTGAAAATTAGGATTCTTTGTGAAGGAAAAGAGTTTCTCTTTTATAGAAAATCTCTGTTGAATCGATGATTGAGATTAGAGGAAATGAGTGGCTCATATTCTATTTGAGGAAGCACAATCCATGTGCAAAGAATGTGATTGGTCAAAAGAGTCAGTTGACTGAACGTACTAATCAATCTTTTTGGAAACTTCAATATTCAGTTCTCAGTTAACTGAAATGTTTCCAAAATGATAAATACATAAGAATTAGTTAACTGAGTGGAACTGGATTGTTTCTAATTTGATAATCAATTGACTGGATTTGATGATGTCATGTGCATTTTTAATAATTTAAATGATTTTGAATGCACATTTTTGTTTTTTATAATTAATTTAATTCCTTTTTTTATTTAATTGACAATTTTGTAATTTTATTTAATTAATATATCAGAATATCAATTAAATAATTAACATAAGTTTTATTTTCCAATGTATTATCATTTTAGGAATTAATTAATTAATCAAGTACAATGATTAAGTAGGACCTAGGGTTTAGGTCAGATCATCTTGAATTTGATAGATTGAGGAGTTGCTTGTTTGATTTAGGACTTGGGATTTATCAAGATTAGGGTTTCTTGATTGATTGTTGAGATTGGGAGTCTAGGATTTAGATGACCATTTTTATGTGATTATATCAACAAACCACGATTTACCCAATACTCGATTATATCAAGTAAATGGAAGAGATCACACCATAAGAGAAGTCCATGCTCATCATCCATTAGGAAACCAATCAGAATAAATACATGGGGGTACTGACCATATAAAATAATGATACCTATATCATGATGCACAATACAATAAAGGATAGACATGAGACAGGTTCAACACAATCAAATAGTACTAGCAAACAGACTCAGAAAGAAATCAGAGGTGACAAATGATCATAAAATAAAGAAATATAGGCAAAAATGCATGCTCGCTATCTCCAGATGAAGGAACAATTACCCCAAATGAGAAAACTTTGGGAAACACAACAATTTTCCTAGGAAACAAAACAATATTCAAGAAATTACACAAATAGTTCTGTAAATGACACAATTTTCTATAAACAACATTTTGTCTACTGGAAACGATAAAAGGAAACAAGGAACGACATAACATGGACATTAGACAAAATTATACCAAAAACAAAAGGGTTTATCCGATAAATGAAGCATAAGAAATGGCAAATGAAGAAGTAAAAGAAAGATGGTTTTTTATCAGAAATGACAATAATTTTACCGTAAATACAGAAACAAAACTGCAAGCGAAATACAAATTAACAGAAATGAAACTACATTTTCATAAATGAAATAACAAGAAAATAATATTTTTGATCCACAATTTCATTAACAAAATGCAATAAATACAAACATTAATTACATGGGAAGGGGAAAATACCAGTGGTCGCTAATGGGTAGGCCTCTGATAACGTCTAATCAGTTCGAAGCGGTGTGACTCAACAAGAATTGACATCTTCTCTCCAGAGCTCTCAATTTATCACAATGACAATAGTAAAAATGAGGTTTTCGCCCTATTTAAACTTACTTTTCCTAGTTAAATGACCTTTTTACCACTGTTTGGTTATTTTTACCTATCATTTAAGCAATTATCTCCTCAAACCAGAATCAAATCAACCTTAACGATCAAAAGGGTATCATCATTTATCATCATATTTTCAGAATCGAAATTGACTTTTTACACAAATATTTTCAAATTTTCTATTTCATCATTTAATCAATTAATTAGAGAATTTCCTTCAATTTTGCTTCTGAGGGGGCATGATCAACACAATTGACACGTCAATCAAAGTTTTGACACAATTTCAAACTTGAGCATCATCAACCTTGTTTCATTATGATTTGATCGACAATCACTAGATTACAGTGGATTTTTCAAATCTTCTTCATTAATTGAGTTATCAATTGAATCAAATCTTCAAATTAGGTTCCATATCAAATTGGAATTTCATCAGTTGGGACATCAAATTCATCAAGAATCATATCAAATTGATGATCAATCAATCAATCTTGAACGAGTAATTTCATCAAGTCTCATATCAAATTGCTTGGTCTTATCAACATCAGTGTTTCAATATCACCATGGGCATATAAATCTCATTGCACCACATCAAATTGTTAGTCTCCTTATCAGAACATCAGAGGATAATTGACTTCATCAATACCCATATCAAGTTAATTATCTTGATCAACTCTTTAATGGTGATCAGCTTCATCACACCACATCAAACTGGTTATTCATTCAACCTCTCAAAATCTTCTTGCCAATAATCAGTTTCATCACTTCACATCAAACTGGTTATTCAGTCAAGTTTCAGAATCATTCCTAAAGATAATCAATTTCATCGCATCATGTCAAATTGGTTATTCGTTATCATCATATCTATCATAAAGATAATCAATTTCATTACTTCACATAAAATTGGTTATTCTGGTCTCAATCCATCACCATATATTAGTCAAGTTGTGATAATTTCATCAAAACCCTTTAAAATTTGTCACTCAATCAAAATATTATGGACATCAGACATCAAACATTCTTTGAATCAACACGTTGATCACACATCGATTCAAAGAGGGGTAAATGTAATCACCTAAAATTGTCTAGTCTAATCAGAGGCCTAATATCAATTGAATTTCCCTAGGACCTAATCCAAGTGTCAAATCCAACTTCAATCTTGATTATGTGAGTAAATCCAATTTATTTACATGATTCAATTAGAAATCAGTCATCCAAATAGAAGAGTGAATTAATTAATCCTAGCCTAATTAAGTAAATCAAACTAAAAAATACCTTGGCTAGAGTTATTAATTAAGTTATTTAAATAAAAGCCTTATTATCCACTCAAGCACAAAATGACAAGTGACTTGGCTCAAGATAGTAGGATCAAATTCACATGGATCACTCAAGGTTAAATCTCCATCGTCCATCATGGCTTCATCCTAGCCATTGAATTCAAATTCAAATATTTCCCTCCAAAAGGAAATCTATAAAACCAAGCTCAATCAATGCATTTGCATATCCATCCATAATTGCATAGACATAATGCTATCATTCATACTCATTTGCAACTAGATAATGCTACTTTCATTCTAAATAGATAATTTCATAGCAATTGCATCTTGATTTTATCATTTTAGATCTTAATTTTAGCTTAATCAATCATGTAGATGCATATTTTGATCAATTAGGTTAATTTCATTCATTGTAGATCATAATTGCATCAATTTAGATTCATTTTGGTTAAATCCTTCATTTCATGAGTGTCAATTACTGATCTAGATGCCTAATTATGAGAGCAGTCTTAATTAGATAGTAATCTTCATGACTAGAAGGAAATAATTTGATTTCAATTATTTGTTTTGATTTCTTTTTAACTCGAATAATTAATGAAATGATTTATTGAAGTGTTTTTGGTTCCAAGATTACAATAATATTTTCTCACACACACACACACTTACATTAGCTATCTTACAATCCCAATCAACACTCCTTGATGTATCATTATTGCTAGTGCCAAATAATTACTCTATCTTAAATGAATTATCTCTATAGTCTAATCCCTACTCTCATAATCCTATTGTTCAATATTCCTAGGCTTACAAATCTTCACATCTCATTTCATCTTAGCATCCTTGCATCCCATTTCTCAAATCCCTAACATGAAACCTTAAAATAACATAATGTTAGTGTTCCAAGTGGAATAATTTTAACAATATTTCAAATCTTTATTCCCTTATCCCTTTTTTCATTGATTCTTATAGGATAGTGAAGCCCTAGACCCCTATTTTATTACACCCTTCAAATGCAAATTCTTATATTTTTTACTTTTTACTTTAGGAGTATTTTTTCCTTGTCCTACAGACACACATCTCCTTATATCATCACCTTTAGGTAGACCTTTTCATATACACCCACAATTTGAATCAAAATTAACCTACCATGTTGCATGACCAAGTATGTCATTGATTGACTCATCTGAATATGGTAATTGGAGTGAATCTATCAAATTACTACTAGCATGCTCAATGTTAGACATCCAAACTATTTAAGGTAGGTAGCTTCATCACTTTGTATATTTACCATTTCAAAATTAACTTTTAGGGCTAAGAACTTGCAAGCCCTTGGGTTCTATAAATCAATGGATGAAATCTTATCAATTTATGAGAGATTGTATGATGAAAAACCTTTTGTTTATTCAGGGTATCTTCCTATTAAGGATGTATCTAAGCTTCAAACTTGGTGGATTTTAAATCATTACTATATACATTATATTCAACATTCTCATAAAATGTTGTAATCAATTGGAATAACAATATACTTAAATTGAGTATAGCAAAATTGGATAGTAGTTTATACCAAAATTATTCAAAATGTTTGTAGTTTTTAAAGTGTATTAAACACTTTTGAACTAGAGCTATGAACTAGTGAGGACACAAATATAGGACCTCATCTCCAATATAAGCATTCAATAATAACACCATAGCAAGTTTGAACCTTGATGGAGAGAACAACACTTTACAAATTAATCATAATATTATGCCAATACTAAACATTTTTGTGATATTTTTAAAAGAAAATTTTTATTTTATTATAATAATTTCATTCTATATACACTCACCTTAGTTACTTGTAACCCTTTCACAAAAATCTACAACACCTTTCACAACCTTACTTAGAGTGATATATAAAATAAATTAACTTTTTGTATTTAAAAATTACATGTATTCTATATGCCACCTTATTTTTTGTCTATCACCTCTCAAAAAATTGAAGACCATAACACCAAGGAAGAAATGTGGAAGCCCAAAATTTGTCACAAAAAACTACTCCATCAATTCTCATTAGACATACTGGATCACTAAGATGGAATTAATTATGAGATTAAATCATTCTCACACATAAGAATGAAAATATTCTCTCCATCTCTTTATGTGTAAATTGTTAAGTTAGAAGCAATGTGAGGTGGCCGAATAATAGTGTACATTTTAAATAATGATTTAAGCCAATATGGATTCCTTTTATGAGACATTTGCGGGGGGTTAGAAAAAACCTTTGTAGATCAAACCTCTAGGATAGAAACCCCCTTAAGATTAGATTGAACTTTGAGAGTCTCTTCCACAACTATCAAAATGTTGAAAAAATAATATTTTCTTTACCTTTTGGAAGATTAAATGAAGTCCTTTTGGAAATATCATTTTGTAGGTATGTAACCTCTAGTGTAATCTTTTAAAAATCTATAACAAGTATTATATTTTTTTCTTTATAATTTATTTACATTCATTATGAATAAACAATCGCTTATATTCAAGACACTTGGATAAATAGTAAATATTGTTAGAAAAATCTTTAAAAATGCATTGCACACTACATAGACATCCTTATTTCAATTAAATAAGATTTTTTAAATATATATTCTAAAAGAATGTGTTGAGAATAATATAGCTCCAAAAAAATTATTAGTACAAATTTACAATTATTAATCAATAAAATATCTAATAAAAGTTTAATTTAAAAGTGTCATTTACTAGACATTGGAACTAGTTATCTAATTCCAATAAAATAAAAATGATAAATATAATTTTTAAATTAAAAATTGGATCTACATATAAAATGTCACAACTCATTAGTTTACATCGTCCCAAGATTATTTACTATTTGTTTGGTTAATTGAGATAAATTAACAATGGTACAAAGTGTTTATTTGAGTGTTCCATTTTTCCCCAAGTGGGATACATTATTATGGGATCACCATGTGAGAAACTAAAAGAAAGAAATCAACTATCCAACTTCCCATACACAGCCTAAATGTTTGTTTGATATGATATAATGAATAGAGCCTACAAATAAGTGAAGAGTCTCACTTAAAATTTTGAGATGTCTTGATATATATTTCCTAGTAATTTTAATCATGTCGGGAATAGCTATTCACATTCATCTAAAAAATGACCATCTGTTTAATGCAACAAGAGAAAGAAAAAGATGGATCTAATCTATTTTTGAAATAAGAGAAAAGACCTCAAAAGAATTAATGTCCTCAACCTATGAGAATGATGTAGTTGCAAGAAATGAATTTTACTTCTTAATGGACCCTTTTTCACATATTTAGTTCGTACACCCACTTTCACCAAACCAAATTCCCCCTTTTGAAGAGGTACAAGATCTCATGTACAATTCTTCATTTTAAAGAAAAATACTCATCAACCATAACAATATCCCACTTTGGAATAGTTGTGGAATCTAAAAACCTTTGAGGATCATTTAAAAATGTATGAATAAAGAGACTAAAACTTTCTATCTATGATTGCATATGGTAAGGATCAATGGGATCACCAACAAAAGGTCTAACCTCCTCAAGTGTAGTGTAGGTTCAACAAGGAAAATAATATACACTAGGAGGTAGTGAATTAGGATTATCATTTTCATCATCCTCAAGAAGTAAAGTGTTCTCAAGTGATTAAAGACTTCACATCCTCACAATAATAAATAGCAAAAAATAAAGGTTGAATATAATTATTCATAGCCTTATGTTGACAATCTCAAATCAATTCCCAAGCCTCATAATTTAATATTCTTAAGAAGGAAATATTAGGCTTGACATGGAACCAAGCCTCCTCAAGAGTCACATCTCACACTAAGTTTTAAGTCATATAGTTATGATTGTAGTGGACAATAGACACCTAAACACTTCCTTGGCTCTAATCAAACAAATCCATCCTCTAATTCATCACCTAATCCAATCCATTAGCATCACATATTCCTTATCACCTAATTTGTTCCCTCGGTCTAATTCCCTTCACCTAAGGTTCCAAACTTAATCAAATAATTTATATTATTTAATTGAACACGTTTCCACCCCCTCACAATAAATAAATAAATAAATAAATGTTCACTTCCACCTATTATCCACCACACACATAGCATTGTAGGTCATATAGTTATGAGTGTAGTTGACAATATAAACCTAAACAATTCCCTAGATCTAATCAATCAAATCCATCAACTAATTTTTCATCTAATCCAATCCATTAGAATCACTTAGTCCTCATCACCTAATTCATTACCTAGGTCTAATTCCCTTCACCTAAGGTTCCACAATTAAATAATTGATATTATTTAATTAAACATTTTCCCCCCTCCTCACAATAAATTAATTAATATTCATTTCCACCTATTATCCACCTCACACATAGCTATCATAATTAATTTATATTATAATTTAATTAGGCGTATATTCCCTCAATACAATCCAAAAAAAAATGGGCACTTAAGAACACTTGTCAATATGCTTCTAATATTTCTCCAACAAGTTCAAAAATCTAACCTCGATAGATGCACATGTTCCTTATACCTCTAATGGTCAAAATGACTTACTAAGTTTGGTAAGGTAAACCTATCTATTCAAATTCTACCTAGCTCCATCTCATCCCTCCATTCCCTCATTGATCCTCAAAAAATCCTCTCAAAAACTGTCTACCATTGATCTCCTATTTAAATCTTGACCATCCATTCATCCTTCCCAAAATTTATAATTGCAACACATCTTCTCTCATTTTCATCCATTATCCTTTATGCTAAGTACATATTGTCAAAATAGGTCACTTTGAGCAAATGAGCATTCATGTATCGTCTTGTAATTGGAGAAAATCTTTCAAAAATAGAGATTTTGGTTAAATTGAAGTAGATTGTCTATATTATTCTTTATTAAATTCTCTCTTGTTAAGGTTTATCTAGAGGTTTTACTTTGATTTTAATAGGAAATATACATTCTTTGTTCATTTTTGTTTTATATTTAAATTTGAAGCACTAAATTTGTGAGAATTCCTCTTTGGGAATTTATCCCTTTCTAACTCCATTTGTATACTTTTATGTCTTGGAGTGCATTTGTCTTTGGTCATGTGTCTAGGAGTAAAAATGTTTGTACCATTGAGAAATAAAATTTAAAATATAGGGGAAGAGCACCAATAGCCAAGTGCATTCCAATAGTCATGCACTACATTTTGCAAATTAAAAGCCCACTAGAAAATCATCTATGAGCCAATAGTTGCCCATTTTTTTAAAAAACACTTAGCAATTAAATCAATTGTGCAAGTCTATTCATACCAATAGTGCACTATTATTGGGGCACTTGTGAAAAAATTGCTTTATTATTGGGGCATTTGTGTAGAAGTATTGGATTAATTGTGCAAATTTTTCAAGTGTCTAAGAAAATGGGTAATGACACAAAAGGGGAGAGGTATTGAGAGACACTTTGAAATGGCCACTTTTTGACCCTTCGATGCTAAGAAATTCTATAGGTAGCATCATTCCTACCTAGAAACCAAAAAATAATATTTAAGTTGTTAAGTCGCATATGAAGACAATAACAAATTGTTAAAATATGATGTATAGTTTAGGCTTTATAGGTGCACAAAGTTAGCTATACCGACTATTGGTACACTTCCCTTAACATATAGGGGAAGAGCATCGATTACTACTCATGTTCTAATCAAGGCACATTTTTGTAAATTAAATGTCTACTAGAAATCATCTATAAGACAATAGTCATCCATTTTTGGGAAATTTTTTAGTAATTAGATCGTCTGTGCAAGTTTATTGGTAGCGACGGTGCACAATTATTTGGGCATTTGTACAAATATATTAAATTAATTGTACAATTTTTTCAGTTTTCAAAGCAAACAGGTAATGGGGCAACATCAAATATCTTTTAGATGACACTTTGAAATTACCACTTTTGATCCTTGCATACATCCACAATGTTTGCCTTTACTACCCCAGAGATAGAAATATAGCTATAAATGAGGAAGTAGTATACGAAGACAACAAAAAATTTGATGAAATCCAACATACCATTTAGAATGAGTGTGCAAAATTAGCTATTACTGTTACCATACACATCCCCTATTTACTAACAAAAAAATTTCAAGTTTTTTTAAGGCATTGTCAAAGGACCATTGTCTATGCAACACCCTAAAATGACCCATTTACTATAATTATTAATTAATTAAAAAATGTTATATTCATTGTTTTAAAATTAAAATACAATGAATATAACATTTTAATGAATATAACATTTTTTAATTAATTAATAATTACAGTAAATGGGTCATTTTGGGTGCTCCATAGACATTGTCATCTCAAAGGTTCCCTTGTACAAAGTTTTGTATGAAATCATATACTTCCATTATAGTAATGGTTAGATATAACAATCTGACAATCATTGATCTATATTTACTTTTATTGTGTATAAAAAGTATATACACACCCACAAAGAAACCTGCACAAAGTTAGAACATTATTCCTTCATTAAAACTTGTATTACATCTGCATATTTATCGTGGATATTTAAATTTGTGATATGTTAGTTCATACACTTTCTTGAATCTCAAAAATATCCATAAGTGATGGGTACAATTTTATGATTTCTAGTTCTTTAAAATCAGCCAAAATTGTTTTGATTCTATTTGAAATCGCATGAAAATTGATTTTTTAAATCCTTGAAATTTTGGAATCGTTGTAATCATGGGCGTTTAAGGCTTTCTCATGTTTTGAAAATATAAGGGAGTGATCCACGTATACACCACATGGATACCAAGCTAGACATACTTAAATATTGTATTTAATACTTTCTAGAATTTCGGTGCTCTCGAGAAAAGGATTGTTAGAATTCACTTAAAGTATTTCTAATAGTCTTTAGGGGAAAGGCACCATTAATGGCTATAGCTAACTTTCCGCACTTGATTAAGGTAGTGAAATATATCAGATTACAATTATTTTTTTATTTATCTATGTATACAACCTAACTGCTTAAAGCTAAGGTTTTAGCTTCTGGGAATTAACGATGCACTCTACAAGAGATGTTATGCATGAAAGGGTCAAAAAGTGGTAAAAAGGTGTCAAACAATACAAGAGATTAATTGTGTCAATAGTGTCTCATTAGATATCCATTAATTCAAAAAACAAAACTCAATTTCAAAATTAAAAAGTACCTAATTGCAATTGTTTAGGCATATGGGCTCGTTCACTTGTTTTACTTTTGCATTAGGAAAGGGGGGCCACTAAATACCCCATGCCCTTTTATGTCCACCGTGGGCCACATATATTTTGTCTCTTGGACGCATGTCTATAATGGAACCCTAAAAACCAAATCTTTCAATGCATTTGGCCATTTTTCTTTGGCACCCTCGTCGTCCTATGAAGCCTCCACTTTGTAACCATTTGGCCTCCACTCTGCAACCATCAGGTAACGTGTGCCCGTCAAGGATACTTCCTCTATTTAATGTAATCTTCTTCTTCATACATGTAATTTTCTTTGATTTTCATCATTTAAAAAAATGCCCATGTGGTTGTAACATGTCATATTTCTAAATAATGTAGTCATTTCATTGAAGATAATATAAAGAAAGTGTTTCTCTTCTTGATATTGTTCTATTCTTGCAATTTTTTATTTATTTCTCTCTTGTGTTTTGTGTGTTTGGGTTAGTAAGAGGAGTACCCTACATTAAGTGGTATCAAAGAATAATTTCTTGAGCATGTAGACAGGTTTCTAAACGTGAGGCAATTTGCACCAGGACTGTGGTTGTGGGTGTGATAGAAGAGGGTTTTAGAGCCCTGTAGAGGAAAGTGCAATCACTACAAGAGGATCTACATAGAGTAAATGATATTAGGGCATAAGATGAAAGTGAGGATGAATCTAAAGAAGAAGGGAAGTTTGAAGAAGAGAAATAAATGGTTAGGGATCCTGATGAAGCTAGGTTTTTGAGGGCCATTTCCAAGATTGGAAAGAAACCAAAGATTGAAGTTTCTACATTTTTTGGAAATCTTAATCTAGAAGAGTTGATTGATTGGGTCAATGATATGGAAGATTACTTTTAGCTTGAGGAAATAGAAGATCCTGAGAGGGTCAAATTTTTAAAGGACAAGTTGAAAGTTCATGCTAAAATTTGGTGGAAAGAGGTTCAGTTGGAGAGAAATAGAAGAGGGAAGGAGATTATAACAAGGTGAGATCATATGATGGAAACATTGAAGAGGTAGTTCATTCCTATTGACTATGAGATTGATTTGATGAATAAAATGCAAGTGTTGAAGCAAGTAGGAAAATCAGTCCATGAGTATACATAAGAGTTTTATCGAATACTTATTAGAATGGGTCATTCTAAAGCTAAAAAGGAGAAGGTTTATCGTTATATAAATGGGTTGAGGCTGAGAAATCAAAAAGAATTAACAATGGTAAGAATGTTTACCATTGAAGATGCATATAAATTTTCTTTGCAGGTAGAAGAAAAAATGACAAGAAGTTTGAGAGTACATTAACTAGAAGAGGTTGTGGTGGAAATCCAAGTGGACAGTCTTATGGAGGCCAAAATGAAGATCAAATGAAGAATTCTAACTCTAGTAGTAGACAGAATCAAAGGGGAAATAAAATTTTTCAGTCTTGCAATCAAAATAACAGAGATTAGAGATGAAGAGGAAGAAGAAAAAGGACCAGGAATAGGAAGGGGAGGTTTTCATAGGACATGTTTCCATTGTGTAGAAGAAGGAAATCGAGATTTTGAGTGTCCACAATATCAAGGGAGAACAAATATAAGACCAGAAAATAAAGAACAACTTGCACATGTAGATGAATATGTTGAGTCGACATAAATGTTGAAAGATGAGAGGTCCTTGTTACCACAAGAACCCTGATAAATTATGAGAAGGAACCTGAGAAAAGGAATGATTTTTTTTGCACAAGGTGTAAGTGTAATGGTAAATTATGCAATGTTATTATTGATAGTGGTAGTACTGATAACCTTGTTTCATAGGAAATGGTTGATAAATTGAAGTTAGAAAGTAGAAAGCATGCAAATCCCTACCAAATTGCTTGGTTGCAGAAGGATCAAAAGGCTTTGTTCAATGAAAATTGTCTAGTAAAGCTCAAAATTGGAAACTATCACGATGAAGTATTGTGTGATGTTATGCCTATGGATATTTTTCATTTATTGTTAGGGAGACAATGGTAGTTTGATCACCATACAGCAAATGATGGGTATGAAAATACCTATTCCTTGACAAGGGATGGAATCTAACACAAGATGAAGCCATTGAAGGAGACAAAGTAAAATTTCTGTAGTAATGAAATAATATGTTTAGTTTATTGAAGGAAGTTTCTAGAAGCAATGAAGCATGATCATATGTGTTTTTTTTTAATTCTGAAAGTTTATTAAGAGGAAGTAGAAGATGTACCTTTGGAAGTTGCAGATTTGTTGGACGAGCTTTAGGATATTGCATATGATAATGTACCTGATGGATTATCACTAATAATAAATATATTTCATCAAATAGACTTGATTTGCAGAGCTAGTTTTCCAAATAAGGCAGCCTATAGAATGACTCCAGTAGAGACTGAAGAGTTGAAAAAACAAGTGCAAAAGTTGTTGTTAGAAGGGTTTGACTCGAGAGAGTTTGAGTCCATGTGTTGTAATATCAGTACAAGAACCAAGTAAAAATGGATAATGAAGTATGTGTATAGATTCTTTGGCCATCAATAAGATTACTATCCAGTATAGGTTTCCCTTGCCAAGTATGGATGATATTATGGATTGTTTGAGTGGAGCTGAGTACTTCACAAAGATAGATCTGAAGAGTGGATATCACCAAATCTAGATCAGAGGTAAATGGAAGATAAACTTCAAGACAAAGGAGGGATTTTATGAGTGGTTAGTCATGCCTTTTGGGTTTACCAATGTGCTGAGCACATTCATGAAACTCATGAACACGATATTGAAAGAATTTTTGAGTAAGTTTGTTATAGTTTACTTGGATGACATTTTGATCTTTAGTAAGAAATTTGAAGAGAAAATTATGCATATTCGTAGGGTCTTTGGAAAGTTAAGGGAAGAGAAGTTGTTGATTAACCTGAAAAAGTGCAGTTTTGTAAAGGAGTTGGTGTACCGAGGATTTATTATCTTAGTAGATGGTCTTAAAACAAATCTAGAGAAAGTGGAGGCTATCCCATAATGTCCTACTCCAAGGATTGCTAATGAGGTAAGATATTTTCATGGTTTGGATAGTTTTTATAGAAATTTTATTATAAATTTCAATAGTATATGTGGGTCCTTAACTAAAACTATGAGAGAGAATAAAAAAAAGTTTAAGTAGACTAAAGGAGCAACAAATAATTTTGAATTCTTAAGGAGAAAAGGTACAGAGAATTCTATTTTGGCACTTCCAAGTTTTAATAAGATATTTCAAGTAGACTGTGATGCTATTAGAAATTCCATTGGAGATTTTTTGAGTCAGGAAGGTAAACCCATTTCTTATTTTAGTGAGAACTTGAATGATGCCAACAAAAAATATTTTGTTTATGATTAAGAGTTTTATGCTATAGTTCAGGCATTGAGGAAGTGGAGATATTATCTTTTTCCTAAGGATTTTTTTTTTGTTTACATATCATCGAGCTTTACTATATTTGAATAGCCAAGGAATGTTGAATCAAAGGCATTTTAAAGGGGTTGAGTTTTTGCAGAGTTACACTTTTGTTTTGAAGAACAAGAGTGGAAATTTTAATAGGGTTGCAGATGCCCTAAGAAAAAGGCATATTATTAACAAATACAAAGATAAAAAAATTTGGGTTCAAGGAGCTCAAGTGTTTGTATCTCGAGGATCCTAATTTTGGCAAGGCCTAGAGAGCTTACACAAAACCTATTACTCTAGACATGACCAGATGGTTGGAATTTATAATACATGATGGAATGTCATTCAAGGGGATCAAATTCTGCATTTTAAATATTTCTATGAAGGATAACCTAATCAAAGAGAATCATAGTGGAGGATTGGATGGACACTTTGGTCAAGCTAAAAGCATTGATCTGGTTAGTGAGCATTATTATTGGCCACAATTGCAACAAGATGTTAATAATTTTGTGCAAAGTTGTAGAATAGGTTAGATTGAAAAAGGAACAAGGTAGAATATAGGGTTATTTTTAACCAACTGATGATAATGGCGATGAAGATTGAGTTCAAAAGAATACAAGAAAGTAGAATAGTTAGATCAGTTGTTATTTTTTCATTGATGTCAAGCAATTGATTTTTGTTTTATATTAAGTTTCCATATCAATCAGAGAGGAAATTAATTGGGAAGATAATAAAGATCAAAAAATGATGAGGAAATATCGGTATTTTTTACTTAAGATTTGATGTTTTTAAGTGAGTATAACAGAGAGGTCAAGTTGGTAAAGGGAACAACCTAGTTACCAAGCAGTGAAGTGTTAGTCGGTCGAGCAAAGAAAAGATAGTCACCGAGAAAAGTTGACAATTGAGAAAGGTCAGTTACTAAGCAAGTTTGGTAACCAAGCAAAGTCAGACACCGAGTGAAGATAGTCACTGAGTCACCAAGAACAAAATTGAGTTTTAATAGAGATTGGATTCAAGGATCACAAAAAATTTAATGCAAAGGCATAGAGTTCAAGAAGATGCTAAGGATAGAGGCAAAGCTTTTTACAAGATCTATGGTCATGAAAAGTCTAGTTTAAAATCTGATATGAAGATTAAGCGGCAAAAAGAAAGTTGTTAGTTCCAAGAAAAGTGCAAGTCATGAGGCAAGGTTAACCACCTAACTGAGTAGTAGATACATTATATCAGTTCATTTGGGATGATCTGACGATTGAGCGCTATTGAAGGGAAACCTAATTAATGAGATTATGAGGAAAAATAGAGGCCTATATATTGATGAGTATGTATTTTTATACAGAGATGCTGGTGAATTGAATAGTTGAAGAGCTATCGATCAGAGTAGTGAAAGAGTTGGAGAACCAATCCAGATGAGAGACTGATGAGTTTTTGATGCCATAAATTTTTAGAGAGCGAACAAGGGATCTGAGCAAGAAAAGGTGTAGAATCATAGGTCAAATCAGTACACTATTGCTTACTAATATTTGTAACAGAAAATCTCTTAATCGATTGGACCTAATAAGTCTTTTTGTAAATCCTTATGAAAGGTAACATTCTAAGATAAGTTTTTAAGACCTCTGAACATGACACATTTATTGGGGTGAAGATCTTAACAAATCTAAGGTAAATCCCCCAACAGGGTCATATCTAAAAAACGTGCATTGTAATCTTTAACTGGATTGACTCTTAACTGAGCATACTTCAGAAGAGTATTTCTTTTTGTGGGTGACAATTCCCATGGATTTTTTTCCCAAATTGGGTTTCCTCATTAAAATTGGTGTTACATATGATGCTTGATAACTGTGAATGCTATTTTCTTATGTTATATGGTGTTTGTCAAGTTTGTGAAGTATTTACAAGTTTTGGTTGTTGTTGTTATTTGAATCACAGAGTTGAATCAGAGGTTTAGTTTTAAAGTGTTAAGCTTCAATATTTTTTGATTTGCCCCCCTCTTAGTAAACCATCATTAGTAGGGTACACCAATAGTTATACCACCCATTACCAGTACTAGAGAGGCCATGAGAGGAGATTAGTATGGAATTTTTTCTTGGTATATTGAGGACTCAAAGAGGACATGATTCCATTTTTGTGGTGTTGGATAGGTTCTCAAATATGGAAAATTTTAATCCATGTAGGAAGATTGATGATGTTATTCATGTGGCTGAATATTTTTTTAGAGAAGTGGTGAGACTACACGGTCCTCCCAAAATCATTATTTTAGATCGAAACACCAAGTTTGTTGGGTAGTTTTGGAGGATATTGTGGAAAAAGATAAAGACAAATTTTAATTTTAGCTCAACACACCATACATAGACTGATGGATAGACAGAAGTGGTGAATAAGAGTTCGAGAAATTTGTTGAGATGCTTAGTTGCAGATAAACCAAATGGGTGGGATTTGATTTTACCATAGGAAGAATTTTCATACAATAATTTTTCAATGGGAGCATTGACATATCACCATTCTAGATTATATATGGAATTACTCCAATAAATGCTTCAAAATTACAAAAGTTGGACAATGGAGAAAATAATGGTGCTAAAGCTGAAAAATTTGCAGAACATTTGAAGAATTTGCATGAAGAGATGAGGATGCATATTAATAAAATGAATATTCAGTACAAGGCTAAGGAAGATCAGAAAATGAGACATAAGAAATTTTAGATTGAAGATGAAGTCATGGTTCATTTGATAAAGGAGAGATTTCTAGTGGGAATATACAACAAGTTGAAGATGAAGAAATTTGGACCATGCAAAATCTTGAAGAAGCATGATTTAGGAAATGCTTATGAAGTAGAGTTGCCCAATGAACTCAATATTTCACTTGTGTTTAGTATTTTAGGTTTGACAGAGTATCATGAAGGTAGTATAGAAGATGAAATATTAGAAGCACAGTAGAATATTCCAGCACCTACTTCAACTATAAAAGAGATAGAGAATATCCTAGATAGTCGTGTGGGTAGAAGCACAAGAAACATGAAATATGAAGAGTACTTAGTCAAATGGAAGGGATGTCCTGTTGAAGATTCATCATGAATATCAAAGGAAGAGTTTTACCACCTTGATTTTCCTCTTAACACCTAAGATGTGACAAGGTCACCTCTCAAATTACCCTGGGTGTCTAATGCAGGAGCATCCTAGGTGTAAGAGAAATCTTGCATCACCCAATAATATTGTCTAGTTTTCAATAAGGGATATCTTTGGACATGGTTACTATTTTTGGAAAGTTTACTATTTTTAGTAAGTTTTTCATTTGAGAAAATATTGTTCCAATTGCTTCCCTGGAGGTTCATTTTGGATATATAAGCCTACCGGTAAAATTTCATGGCAAGACCAATTATGGTTTTAAAGATATTAATTTATTTTTTTTGGTGGGGTGGTACAAAAAAAATATACTAAGTTTTGAAGGCCTCGGAGGCTCCGTAAGGGGGTCAAAATTTGATCGGATGGCATTTTTAAATCCTAGGCCATAGAGCACTTCATAGGATTTCTGAAATGGGGTTATAATATCCAATCAACTCAATAGTTCACAAGTTATGGTTTTCAAAAGTTGGGCCATTAGGACTCTAGTTTCAATCCAAAAGGAAGAGAGAGAAAATTCACTTAAGATGAGAAATTGAACTACTAGGCGTGAAAATAGGAAAATTTCACTTTCTAGAATATTCTAAGGCAGTTAATTGTGCTACCTATATAGGGATGAAGGGTAATTTTAGGGTTTAGTTCTAGAAAGTAGATTGTGGCTCTGTCTTACAGATTATTGTAATGAAAATGCCCATGTGGATGTAACATGTCATATTTCTTAACATTATAATTTCATTTCATTGAAGATAATAAAAAGCAAGTGTTTCTCTTCTTTCTATTATTATTTTCTTGCAATTTTCTATTTATTTATCTATTGTGTTGTGTGTGCTTGGGTTAGTAAGGGGAGTACCCTACATTACTTCTTTTGGCTGCATGTTTTTTTCTTTGTTTTTCCCTTTTGGTGTTGCATGGCTTAGTTTTATTGTGAGTGATTTGTATTCTCTTGGTTTGTTTGTATCTATGGTATTTTTATTTGTCTAGTTTTCGAATGTGGATTAACAAGTTATGGCAATAGTAACTCCAATGAAGTACAAGTTCATGGGATATTCCAAGCCCTCCAACCTCCATAGTGAGATCATAGGATCAAGTATTAGTCATATGGATTTAAATGAGTTCTTAAAGAGGATAGGGAACCCGAAGAACTATACACTTGATGCTTCTTCCTTGTCTATGTAATTTTAGTTTCCATGCAACAAGATTTATGGTCTCTATTCAATCTCCAAACCTCATAATGACTATAGGTGAACATTATAAGCCCAAGGAGAGGAGGGTTTTCAATAATTAGGGTAATGTAGTCTTAGATATAAGGATAGCTAATATTGAGTAAGTTTTCCATGTCCCCATTTTTTATGAGTATTCAAAAATCTCCAAGAATTTGGATGAGAGATATTAAATGGATGAGCCAAATATAAAGGTAAAACTCAATTATAACTACCTAGAGAGGCCTCAAAAGACTAACCAACTTGAAAAAATGAATCTTCATCGGACACATCTCACTGAAGATATGCAAAATTATGTTACCTTTATCAATACATTCTTTGGTTTACCACAAGAAAGAAAACATGAGACATGGATGAAGATACATATTGATACTATTTAGAAAAGGAAAAAAATATAGATTGGGGGTAGATTATCAATGATAATGTTGATGAGAAATTCCAAAGGTTAAAAACTAACCCATAATTCTATATGACATCATACAATGTCTATCTTCTTGTTTCTCATGCTTCTTATCCAAGATTGACTATTAAAGGTTTGTTGCAAGACCTTAGGTCATTTGTATATAGGGCCTATCATCAGCTAGTGTGTAAGGAAAAATTTAATCCATTCAGCATGAAGTACATAATAGTAAATGATGTATTCATTTTTGAAATCATTAGGTCAATTGAAGGATTTTGTAAAAAGGATGTCCATGAAGGCTATTTCCCAAACCAAGAAGGTAGGTAGCTATTACATTCAGTTTAGGGATTTAACTTACATCAAGGTGGTGGGTTGCACATTGCAACCCAAGAAGCTCCCAAGGGACCTCTCTGAGAGGTTGATCTTAATGGATCTATGCTAAAAACATTTAATGCACACTAGTCAATTATGACCAAACACAAGTCTTGTTTCTAGTTCTCAATTGGGATTGGCACTCATTCTGCTCAAGATGTTAAAGATGCCAAATTTGTATGCCTTGAGTTAGATGAGCACCCCCTTTAAAATCTTTCAGTATTTTGGGGAAAAAGTGACCTCATTGGAACATTTAGAAATGTCATCAGAGCTCAGTTCAAGCATGAGCCTCATATTGAGGACCACTAGAAAATTGCTCATATGATTATGAAGTTCGAGTCTATGATTATTAAAGGATGAACCTATATTTGGTTTGGTATGCACTAGGCCTATATATATTAGATCAACATTGGGAGTTGGATTGTGAAGATGTTTTTTTTCCTTTATACAATAAAGATAAAATTATTGACAAGACAATTCTAAATGCATAAATATTGGCTAATGAACCCGATGACATAGATTTTTGGATCAGGCATGTGGTGAATTATATGAAGGAATAGTTAGTTGAATTATATGAAGGATTGGTAAGGGTAAGAAGGCCCGTGTGCCTATTTTCAAGAATACCCTAACCACTTCTCTATCTAGAGAAGTTACAGGTCATGCAAGGGAGGTTTCCTCACATTTTCTTCCCAAATCATGAGGCAAAAAAAAGACAAGGACAAGAAACATGATGAATCTTCTACAGTTGCGACATCACCTTCTACTACCACATCATCTTTTCTAGTAGCTCTAGATACTACTTCTGTGAGGCCTCACCCCGACCCATCACAGTCTTATTGCTCGATTTCACTTGATACTTTATGTGTTGATACATTGATACACTTTTTGATTTATCCTGACAGAGACTCGAGATACTATGTTATGATGATAATTATATTGTGTGGATTTCATTTTGATATAGATTAGACCTAGATCAGATGGTTGTTTTGATTATATATTTTAGATAAGTGAACTAATGAGAAAATTGAATCATGATGGGGCTTGATTATTTCATGGATGATATGTCATGAGGATTATGAAAAGTTTATGTTTTAAATCTTTCTGTATGGAAATTTGCAATTGGGAATGTAATCATGTTATTGATGGATGTTGCAAATTTTAATTTGAAAATATATATATATTGCATATGATTTTATTACCTTGGACTACTGA
>MU225379.1:261859-328201 GCA_018584345.1 Thuja plicata
CCACCTACTCCAACGTAAGACCTCCCATAACAGAATATCATCCTGATAATTATTCAAATAATAAAACTTGAACCTAGGGCTAATCATCCAATCCAGTTATTCATATAACCCGTATGGCTAGTTATTGATTTAACTTACCTCTATTCATTCCCGTTAGTAGCTTGCACGAGCGTAAAAAAAAAAAAAAAATTGTATGTGTGTTTTGCCCTAGTTTTGGGCATGACAACTTCTAATACTTCTCATATAATGGATGTACCTTAGTCCTTGGGGCCAAGGATTAAACCCTTCAAGATTAGAATAAAGATGGAAAATCCTAAACCTCTTCCTATCCCTTCTCAAACGGTATACAAGAGGCTAATTTTTTTCTGTGATGACCCTATTTATGGAAGAACTGGAGGAGAAAGAAGAGTAAGAGGAAACTGGCCTACAATTGGTTGGAAAAGTAAGGTATACCATAGTTGTTTCCTACATGCTTAACTTGGGTGAGCCCTCCTCGGAGGAAATCTTTGAGAAACCTCAAACCGGTGCAATTGAGGGTTAACAACCAAACAATTGAGGAGCTTCCATAGGGATCCATAATAGTGAATCAAATTCTACTACAGAGAAAGAAACACATGTAGAGGATCCTTTAGTTTTAGAAGAGTTTGATATTTTTATTTTGAAAATATTTCCAATTTCAAGGAGTTCTCGTAGGAACCACAAGTAGGACCTAATACTAAAATAATATCCTTATAGGATATGGTTGGAGACCTTGATGGAGACAATGATGTAAAAGAAGAAGTTCCCTATGATACCCAAATCCCTCCTACAATAAAGGAAGTGCAGGGAAAAAATCAAGAGGTAGAAGAAGAGAAATTGGAGGAGGAATAAAAATAACAAGATCCTACCAACGAGGAGGTGAAAGACTTAGAATGAGAAGAGTATCAAACTCCACTAGTGAAATGAGGTGGAGAACAAGATCATGAGAAAGGTATTGAACATATGGAAGAACAAAATGAGAATACTCATTCACAACAAGGTGAAGAGAAAATTTCCCCTTTACATTCAAATCATATGGCCAATGCTCTACATATATCATCTTAGACTCAATAAGAGGAGGGGTAAGGGGGAGAAACTATCATCTTACAACTTGAAATATCTTAGCCCCTTTCTTCTAACACTAGGCCTACTTGGTTGAAAAAAGCTATTAAACCAAGGAAAATGACCTATCATGATATGGAGGCACATGACTTCTCTAAAATAAGAAATTTTTTCCATGAGGGAGAGTCCAGTAAATGCAAAACACAAAGGATTACTTATGTGACTAAGGACATTCAAGGGCATCAGAAAGTGTAGGTGGTTGTCCCTCCTTGGAACAAAGTAATGGAGGAAGTCACCCAAAAATATTTCATCTTAGAAGAAGTGGACCTCAGGATACCCCCTCAGAAAGGGGAGAAAGCCTTGAATGTACTAGGAGTTATGTCATTATTTAAGAGAGTGCATTCTGATGAGACAAAAATAAGGAACTTAGCAGTCCAAAATAAAAATTTGAAGGAGTATATAGCTCAACTAGTGGGCCCCATAGACCCTACCAACCTAGAGTAAATACTTCAAGAACCATCAGAAGTAGAGGAAAAAGAATCATAGGTGGTCCCTTTCTTCAAGGCCTGTAAAGAGTGGAAATAGGAAGTAGAACAACTTTGAGAAGATACAATAAGACAAGTTATGATACATTGTCGAACCATGAGCAAGGTGATTACTATGTTGAATTATATTATCACTAATGACCAATGTAATGGTATTAAAGAGACTCCCTTGATGTGGGAATATTTTCTTTCAACTCTATGTATTATGAAGTAGGTAGGTGTCAATAAGTTAATAGAAGTTGTTGATTTTGAACAAGGAGAGGTGGATTATCTAGATACATGGTGGAGAGCCAATAAATTAGCAGTAAAGGAATATAGGAAAAGGAAGAGCCCATAGACAGGAAGAAGGATGTAGTAATTCCTTTGGTACAACATGTTGAGGAATTTATAGAATCTTTGTAATGTGCGCTATACTAGGATGAAGATAAAGAAAAGACATATAGTATAAATAATATTGTTCAATAACTTAAAGGGAAACTGGAGAGCATAAATATAAAGGAAGATATCAATTGGAAATAGATTTCCAAGAAGGATTTAGTGGACATCAGGAATGAAATGCAGCAATTTCAAATAGCATAAAAGTAACTTTGAGTTTTCAAAAAAAAAAACTAATTGGATTACATGAAGCTTTCGCCAATTGGTGATGTCAATACTACAATCCAAAATTTTAGTCAATATTTTCCAGAGATAGTAGCACATTTGTAAATTAGATGAAATTGTATTGGTGGATGATTCTTTCAGTTTTTGCAACTGCTAAAAATATATTGAGACACATTTTTGCTAAAAGTGGCAGTTTTTGGAGGTCTAAATCTTCATTTAGATGCTTGTTTTGATGTATCCAGTTGCTCTTGGGGTTGAGAAAATGAAGGGGGACAATTTTCTTGATGATTAACTCTACCAAATTGATGAAAACCTGGATCTGGGCGTCCACAATTTTGGTATTGTTAAACTCTAGTTCATGCCAAAAGTCTAGGGCACATTTTAGCTTGAAATGAGCTATTTTTGAGTTATAAATGTATGCAACTCAAAGTCATATCATAGTGTAATAGTTTAGGAGTTAATTTTTCATGTTAGTCTTTATTTTTTTATTTCATTATGCCTATAAATAATGCCCAAAAACCCTAGTTATGGGTTTCACAATTTCTAAGATGTAAAAACTATAAAACCCCAATTTAGGTTTGTAATAAGGGTTAATATGTTTGCAATAGAACAATATATAAAAATATTTTTGCAGTCTTGGTATGTATCTGCTAATTTTGCGAGTTTGAATGAAAATTTCAAATTCAAGATCCATTGCATGTTCTGTGTGAATTTACATCACCTCTCACTTAATTGGTATTAGTCGTGAGAAATTTAATTGTGGTGGTCTATTAGCAGATTTGATAAAATTGTTAGTGTGATAAAGGATGAATTTGTCTCACATGTGCACATGAATGGGTATGGTTGTGTGATTTTGATGAATTCTAAGAAAAAAAAATTCAAATAGTGTGAATTGTGGATCTCTAATTTATTCTATTTCAAGTTAAAAGATCAGATCTGTTCTTCTTTACACAAGTTCAATTTTACTCATGGTTGATGTCTCTAGGATATAAATTCTAGTTATCCTTTAAATCTCTTTTTACCCTACATCTTTTGATTTTTTTTTAAATCTAAGGTTAGTAATAGTCTATAGCATTAAATTTAGTTTATTAGAAATTTTTTTCCTTCGCAAAATATTATGTTCTAAATATTCAGAAAAAAAAAAAAGTGAATCACAGTTTTCCAGTTTCTAGCTCAACGAACCAGCAAAGGCCCACTTTGTGTACTGACACATTAATCTTCACTTTTCTTCCCAGCATGATTGTGACCCAATGATATGGAAGCTTGGGACAAATTCTCATCTCTCTTTCAAGAGAGGGATTTAATTTTATTATCCATGTCATTGCATCATGTCAAGACTATGGTCAACACTTACATTCCCTAGCTATCTGTTTCATGTGGTATATGGCACTAGTGGGGAAATTTTTTTCATTCTCCTAGAGTGAGGACAACTCTTAGATTTGTGAGCCCATGCAAACTAGCAAACCTTTTTTTGAATAAATATAGGATTTGTTTTGTGCCTTTTTGTTTGTGTGATGTCTATATAAAGTTTTTTTTTCTAAACCTTTTAAACAAAGTTTGAGTCAAGTATAGTTTGAAGAATATTTGCTTGTTTGAAAACACATTGCCCATTGGTATAAACTTTGAGGTAAAATTTAGGATAACTATCACTTAGTGTGAAACCTATTCAACTATGGTCATCATCAAAACCATAGCCCATTATTTCTACATCAATCAAATACCTTTTCCAAATTGACCATATCCTTTGACCTTAATATAATTTCCACATTTACACTCATCACCACCTTGGCTATAACCCTAGCTACCTTTGAGTCACATATAAGAAAATATTAGTACTCGTACATTCCAAAATTATGCTATAATCAAACCATCATAAGATCCAAGTGTATATCCTAAATTTTAATCCATGTTTTGTAGAATATAATCCACATAAATTCCACTTTATCATCTCATTTTCCAATCAAATTGTTTAAACAAGTCTATTCCAAGTCATCTACATTTAAGGATGTTCTTCATTATTAGGATTTAAATATATTTTTATCAGTCACCAAGTCTTCCATACCCATCATTTTCCATGTCTAATTTAAAATCAAGACAAATATCTCCTAATACATGAAGCACTAGAATTGAAAAGATGGAAAAAAATCCTTTCTACAGTCAACCACTAATAAAAAGTATCCATTTCCTAGGATAATATTATCATTATCACTATGGTAGTGAAATCGATGAGAACACTCCTAATCAGCCTGAAATAAACAAGGATGTCATCCTTAGTAAGTTTATAGAAATGTTGGAAAAATTGCCTCCTTTTTATGGCCTATCCAATCTCAATCACATTGTTTTTCTTAATCCCATCCAAGAACAAAATACAAATCATGAACTCATCACACCTACTTGAATGAAACAACTTTGTGGAGAAGGAAAAGTTCACCAACTTCAAGACTGGTTAAATTCTCAAAGGATGAACTATCCCTTTCGCCACTTCACTTCTACTAGTGCTTTGGTGAGCTAGGGGATCAATAAAAACTAAAGGACAAAATATTTAAGATATACTAAGACACAAAATGAAAAAAAAATTAAATAACTGTAAGAGACTAATAAAAAATTATATTTTAATTATCAGAAGTAAAAGAGATAATTATCTTAGACAAGTGTGTAACTCTACAAGCTTACTATCCAAGATGCACACATGGATCAAGAACAAAAATACAAGTACAAATCATGCGTCATGTACGAATATAACACAAAAGTGGGCACATGAATCTAGGAAAGTAAACTAGAATAACAAAAAAGTAATTAAATGCCAAAAATTAGAAATGATAGATACAATTAAAATATGAGATTAATAAATAAATAGGGAGAAGAGAGAATAATGACCTTATGATGGGCACGATTTGACAAATCCAATAACCTACTTTATTCTCTCTTACAAACCTGCACACTCAGAGATAAACAAAATTGTTGGGTGGCTATTAGAGACCCACCCTAGTAAAATCCCTATTTTGGTATTTCCACCTCCATATTAGCCAATATAAAAAGATAAAATGGTGATAGGTAACCATAAAGAACACAAAAAATGATAAAATAACAAGATATTGATCAATAAACAAGATATGCTATCAAAACAAAAAAATGGGATTTTATGAGTGACTCCCCTTCACCACTATGATGCCAAAGCTTGATGAAGTGAAGATAAGGATGACCAAAAGGTCATAGACAAGCTGTGCTAATACATTAAGAAACTCAAGAATGTCATGAGATCATTGTGACTATACCATAGAAATTCCTTTAAGGGATCAAGATAATAGGTTAATAAATAAATAATCCAAATTATGTTAATCATTGCAGTGTGTTAGGAAATAATTGATGTGGATATGTGGATCCCCATCACCACTATATATTGTTAAATTCTAGAATTAAACACCATTTGGTATCTAAGTGTTTAATATTTTCATAGTCAAAGTATTGCAATGATAATAAGGAGCTAAAGAACTCTGATTATTTACAGTTGGAAAATTCACAAATTGTTTCTACAATTATCCCATATTTTTCAATATGGCACTGAGAACATTATTATGAGCTGGAGGAAGTAGAGGTGAATTGTCGCTACTATAAGGAGCAGATGATCCTGTTGGAATTGGTTTTTTGTGATGTTTTTGGCATTCATGTTTTTTCATTGATGTCACATACATGTTTTTATGGAGGCAGAATAGAGTGGTATTTACTATTGCTTGATGATTGACATAGGTGTATGGGTACTGTACAGTTGATTCAGAGTGAATGAAGATGATGATGTGTACAAGTATGTGTGGTGAAATTATTTCTAAGGTTGCATGACTTAATATTAACTATTAGATGAGTTACAAATGTTTTAGTGAAGACTGGGTACTAGACGGTGACAGTGATCTTTGACAGAGTTAGTCTCTTTGTTTTTAGTATAACTTATGAGTGATATGGATTCAGGGTATGCAAGCATAAGGGATGGAAAAAGACATGATAAGGCATTTTTTCTATGTTTTGCAAGTCGTATAATTCTTGGTGATGTAATTTGTGGCATGTGTTATGGAGGAGACCTATTTGTGGTTGACTTCATAGATATAGTGTGTATTATGGATTGCGAGTGTGGATTATAGATCTTGGATTATATTTGATGAATTGTAATTAAGGTTTAATTTTTATAGGTACCATGTGTATCTTAGAGAGGGGTTAAGTAATTATTTG
The DNA here is from genome assembly GCA_018584345.1 of Thuja plicata. Taxonomy (NCBI): domain Eukaryota; kingdom Viridiplantae; phylum Streptophyta; class Pinopsida; order Cupressales; family Cupressaceae; genus Thuja; species Thuja plicata. Next base: position 268,306 of record MU225379.1, read on the forward strand.
TATATTGGGAAAGCCTAATTGGTTGACCTAATTAATTATTGTAATAGGGTATATGTGAGAGATCTTTTTGAAAAGCATAAGAGGATGTGATTGAGATAGAGACAACAAAGTGTGGAAGCTACGAGCTTGTTTGTCTGCTAGATGTAGAGAAGAAGATGTCATTATGGCACTTCATTGGAACTGACCAAGCAAAGACAATTGCTATCATACAGTTCACTGGATTGTGTATTTTCTATATACACTTGTATTTCATACTGTAAGACCTGAGGGTGGATTTAACCTTCTTCAGGCAATGTGCCTGGGCATTGAGCCCACTGTTACTCTTGACTCCTAATAGGGTTTTTCTTTTAACATGGATTGTGTATTGTAATGCACTAATAATCTCTTAACAGGGCAAAATATTTTAACAGGGATACTATACTCTCAGTACATTATTTGTGGGTGCTAATTCCCACCGGGGTTTTACCTTTAACAGGGTTTCCTCGACAACAAAGGATTGTGTTATTGTGTTGGTATTTACTGTGTTATCATTTGGATTAAATTTTTGTTTATAAAGCTTAATGTTTAATAATATATCTCACAACTAATTCACCCCCCTCTCAGTTGTGTTAATAGACTGTTATTCCTAACAATTAGTATCAGAGCTATTGTTCCTTCAATATTAAGTTTAACAGCTTGAGGTGATCCTGAAGATGGAATTCTATAGGAAGGATAGTTTGAAGTTTGATCCTAAAAACTTTGACAGTTGGAAGAACAAGATGAGAACACATTTTCTATGCTTTGGAATTGACTACTGGATGATAACAAAGAATAATGTATAGATGAAGGCTAAGGATGAACTAGATAAGGCTACTAATGAAGAAAAGAAGATATTCTGATACAACATGGTCACAAGAGAAGCATTGATTAGTGTGATTTCTGAAGGTGAATTCATAGAGGTAAAATAATTAGATTCTGCACATGAAATTTGGACAAGATTGGAAGCATTGTATGAAGGAGACAAGTTTACAATGCAGGTGAAGTTGCAGAACTAGAAGACACAGATGAAAATGTTGAAAATGAGAGATAATGAGAATATTAGAGCATATGCATAGTGAGTTACTGAATTTTTTATTGGCATTAGGAACTCTAGAGGCACTTATAGTGAGGAATAAGTGGTTGTGAAAATTCTTAGATCCCTAACACTTGTGTACAAAACTAAAGTGCAACCTATTGAAGAGATCATACCTTTGACAGTGAATTTCAACAGAGAGATGTTGATTGGAAAACTAACTACCTTTGAGGCCACATAGCTGTGAGATTCATTACCTAAAGTTGAGATAGAATTCAAGGCGACTGTGCATAAAAATAAAAGGACTTTATCAAGAATTGTGAGTACCGACAGTAGTGACTTAAGAGAAGAGCTTGGTGAATATGTTGATGAATGGGAACAAATACAGGAAGAAGAAAGAAAGATAAATGAAAGTGTTTCCCTGGTCACCAGAAGAGAAAATAGAGGTAAGGGTAAGTTTGAAGGAAAGTTACCTCTGAAATTTTTTTCATGCAATAAGATAGGTCATTTTGCATCTAGATGTCCTAGAAGGGTTCCAAAGCATAAATCTAAGTTTTATAAACCTAAGTATTCAAAGGATAAGGAATTTTATTATGCTAGTGAAGGTATTTTTGATGATGATTCTATTGATTATGATGAGATTTGATTTATTTCTATAAAGGATGATAAACCTATACATGAAGAAAGAGCCTTAGTAACTCATGTTGAAAATAAATCTAAATGGGTCATAGACAGTGGTTGTTCACACCATATGACTGGAGATAAAAATAAGTTTGTTAAACTAAATAAGTATGATGGTGGTGTTGTGATATTTGGTGACAATACTCCTAAGATTATCATTGGATTTGGATCTATATCTTTGGATGGAAAGACCAATACTGACAATGTATTACTTTTTGATGGAATTAAGCATAATTTGTTGAGTGTTGGACAACTAGTGGACAAAGGTTGTCAATTGAAATTCATTGATGGGAAATGTTCTATCAAAATTAAGTTAGGGGACTTGATCACATCTGGTACTAAATCCAGAGGTAATGTATTTGAATTAAATACATCTTAGGCTTCTTGTTTTGTTGCAAAGGTAGATGATAGTTGGTTATGGTGTAGAAGATTTTTTCATGTTAACTTTGATAATATTGTGAAGGCAAGTATGACTAATGCAGTTAGAGACCTACCAAATATTGTGAACCCATCTAACACCATGTGTAGAGAATGTGTAATGTGGAAGCAGACTAGAAGCAATTTTAAAATAAAATCTTACTCAGCAAAAGGGAAGTTGGATTTAGTGTATAAATATCTGTGTGGTCCTACAAGAATGAGATATTACTACGGTGAAAGGTACTTTATACTTTTTGTTGATGAATTTTCTAGGATGATGTGAGTTACATATCTAAGAGAGAAATCAAAGGCGTTTGACAAATTTAGAATATTCAAAGAAAAAGTTGAGAATGAATTAGGCTTAAAGATAAAATGTTTGAGATTAGATAGAGGTGGTGATTTTACTTTATATATGTTCAATACCTATTGTGAAGAACATAGAATATACAGACAGACATTTGCTCCTAGGACACCAAAACATAATTGGATAGCAGGGTGAAGAAACAAAACAATATTAGATGCTGCTAGAACTATGTTGCTGGAAGGAAATGTATCACATGTTCATTGGAGAGAAGTTGATGGTACTATTGTGTATACTATAAATAGAATTCAAATCAGATAAGGTACAGGTAAGAATCCTTATGAATTATGGTTTAATCATACTCCTACTGTGAAATATTTTAGAATATTTTGTAGTAAATGCTATATCAAAAGAGATGATGAGATGGGAAAGTTTGATGCTAGAAGTGATGAAGGGATCTTCCTTGGTTATTCCACTAAAATAAAAGCCTATAAATGTTTCAATCTGAGATTGAGGAAGATTATTGAAAGTGCTAATGTGAGGATTGACAAAAAATTCTAGATTCAAGAGAGAATGTATGACTGTAATAAGGCTACAAAGAAAAGGAGGTTACAACAGATCAAGAACAACCTTGTGAGATTGACTGTGAGATTGAGGTATTCAAGATGACTCAAATGATCCTACTAAAATTTCAAAGACTCTGAGGTATGTTAAGAAAAACCATCCCGAAGATCAAATTATTGGAGATGAAAATAGAGGAATGATGACAAGATCAAAATTAAGAAATGAAATTTGTTTGATTTCTCAAGTTGAACCAAAATGTACTGATGATGCATGTCGAGATAAATCTTGGACTCAAGCTATATAGGAAGAATTATAATAGATAAAGAAGAAGAACACTTGGGAATTGGTTCCAAGACCTAAAAACAAGAATTTTATAGGAACTAAGTGGGTTTTCAGAAACAAAATGGATGAGGAAGGAACAATGGTAAGATAAAGAAAGAATGGTTTGTAAAGGCTAATCGCAACAAGAAGGTATAGACTTTGAAGAAACATTTTCTCCTATTTATAGGTTGGATGTAGTAAGATTATTTATTTCTTTGCTACACATAAATATTTTAAGGTATATCAGATAGATGTGAAATCTGCATTTTTGAATGGAGATCTAGAGGAAGGGGTATACATTGACAAACCTGAAGGATTTCCTTTGACAAAAGATGAAGACATGGTTTGCAAGTTGAAGAAAGATTTTTATGGACTTAAACAAGCACCAAGAGCATGATATGCAAGACTAGACATGTATCTACTTTGTCTTGTCTTCAGAAAAGGTAATGCAGACATCAATTTGTACTTAAGAAATAGTGCAGATGGAATTCTAATCGTAGAAGTTTTTGTTGATGATATCATTTTTGGAGGAAATGATGAAATGAGTAAAAGGTTCTCTAAATAGATGGAAAGTGAATTTGAAATTTCAATAATTGGTGAGATGAAATTTTTCCTTGGATTGCAAATTAATCAAAACAAGAGTGGTATTTTCATTTCTCAAACCAAGTATCTTAAGGAAATATTAAAGAAATTTGGAATGGAAGATTGTAAACCTATTGGGACACCCATGGTGACTGGTTACAAACTTACTAATAATGATGAAAACCATAGTGTTTTTCCGACAAAGTATAGATCAATGATTGGAGGTCTACAATATCTAACTCACACCAGACTAGATATTGCTAATGTAGTTGAATTGTGGAAAGATATCAAGTAGGTCCTAAAGAGACGCACCTTGTTGCTATGAAAATAATTTTCAGATACTTGAAAGGAACAATAGAGTATGAGTTATGGTATGAAAAATCTGATGATTTTATCTTACATGCATATACTGATGTTGATTGGGTAGGTAGTGTGGATGAAAAAAGAGTACAAGTGGAGGAGCATTTTTCCTTGGAAAAAGGTTGGTTTCATCGTTAAGTAAGAAATAGGATTGTATAGCTCAGTCTACTGGTGAATCTTAGTATGTTTTTTCTACTATAAATTATAGACAGATTGTTTGGATGAAACAAATGTTGAAGGACATTGGAATAATTTTTGAAGAGCTAGTGGTTATCCATTGTGATAACACTAGCATAGTGAACATGTTGAAGAATCCAGTAATGCATTTAAAGACTAAACATATTTCCATCAAGTATCATTTCTTGAGAGATAAGGTAGCCGAGAAGGAGATCAGATCGGAGTATATCAGCACAAAGGAAAAAATATCATATATATTTACAAAAACTTTGCCAAAGGATTCCTTTGAGTATCTCAAAAGTATTCTTGGGGTGAAAGCCCCTCCTTGCAAGAACTAAATTGATACAGGAATACATTAGTCCAATGGCTTTCAGAGCTATATCATTTTCTGGACTTGATGTATGGATCTAGTCCTTAGGGGGAGTGATCGCATAAACATTATAGAACATATTTGGGTGATTTTGCACTTGGTTATTGGAGGCATGAAGATTTGAAAAAGCTACACCTTGCATAATAAATAAGAATATTTATGGAACCCTTTGCCATTGTTTTCAAAGGGGGGGAATTCTATGAGAAAATCCCTATTTTTTAGGGAGAGCTATGTTGAGGATATTCAAAAGATTGTATTGAGAGAGTACTTTTGGGTTGATGGATTTTCCCATATGTTGTCATCAATGCCAAAGGGGGAGATTGTTGGAATTGGTTTCAGATGATGTTTTTGGCATTCATTTTTTGTTACTGATGTCAACATATGTTTCTATGGAGGCAGAATAGACTGGTCATTACTATTGTTTGATGACTGACAGAGATGTACAGGTACTGTATGGTTGATTCAAAATGAGTGAATATGATGATGTGTACAAGGATGTGTGGTGATATTATTTTTAAGGTCGCCCAACTTATTATTTTATATTAGATGAGTTACAGATGTTTTAGTGAAGACTGGGTACTGGATGGTGACAGTGATCTTTGACAGAGTTAGTCTCTGTGTTTTTAGTATAACTTACGAGTGATATGGATTTAGGGTATGTGAGCTTAAGGGATGATAGAATAAATGATAAGGAATTTTTTTTAATGTTTTACAAGTTGTATAACTCTCGGTGAAGTCAGTTGTGGTGTGTGTTCTGGAGGAGACCTATTTGTGGCCGACTTCAGAGATATAGCGTATATTATGGATTGAAAGGATGGATTACAGATCTTTGATTATATTTGATGAATTTTAATTGATGTTTACTTGTTATAGGTACCATGTGTAACTTAGAAAGAGGTTAATTAATTATTTTTTTATTGGGAAATCCTAATTGGCCGACGTAATTAACTATTGTAATAGGGTATAAATATGAGAGATCTTTTTGAAAAGCATAAGAGGATGTGATTGAGATAGATACATTGAAGTGTGGAAGCTATGAGCTTGTTTGTCTACTAGATGTAGAGCAGAGGATGTGATTATGGTACTTCATTGGAATTGACCAAGCAAAGTTAGTTTCTATCAGACAGTTCACTAGATTGTGTATTTCCTATATACACTTGTATTTCAGACTATAAGTCTTGAGGGTGGATTTAACCTTCTTTATGCAATGTTCCTGGGAAATGAGCCCACTATTACTCTTGACTCCTAATAGGGTATGTCCTTTAATAGGGAATATGTACTATAATGCATCAATAAGCTCCTAATAGGGCTAAATATTTTAACGGGTATACTATTCTCTCAGTACATTATTTGTGGCTGCTAATTCCCATCGGGGTTTTACCTTTAACAAGGTTTCCTCGACAACAAAGGAATATGTTATTGTGTTTGAATTTACTGTGTTATCATTTGGATTAAATTTTTGTTTATAAAGATTAATGTTTAATAATCTCTCTCACAACTTATTCACCCTCCCCCCTCTCAGTTGTGTTGGTGGACTATTATTCCTAACAGATCCATTTCTTCCTTAACCTATACAACTACCAATTTGATCAGGTCCATTATTTGCACCAGTATTTTATGAATTGTACACCAAGGGATTTTTATTCATATTAACACTATGGATAGTGCCACTATTCAAAGTTTTAGTGTTTGGTGGTTATTGAACCATGTGCACAAACACTATAGGTGTTGTAATGATAATGTTTTGTCTGGAAAAAGTTTACAAGTTTCCTTGGAGGTTTGAAGGAGGAACAAACATATGGTCATCTACTATATGTCCTCATGCCATAAGAACCTTGAGGGTGTCATTGTCCAAGATTAAAAATTCTCTCAAATTGCACACAACAATCCTAGCTTCAGTGTGAACATCCTACCTTTTGAGAAAATTCTCAAAATCCCTTTGATTCTCCTGGAGGGATTAAATCTTGTCAAAATTGACAGTAAGAATAAACTCATGATATACTATGAGAGGGGATTCAAGAGGAGAATTTGTTGGTGTAGACTTCGTAGACCTACTCTTCAAAGAGGTATTAAGTCCCAATTTGAAGACTGTGAATAATTGAGATCTAGTAAGGTCATTAGGATCCATATTCTTAGAAAACATGGGACCTAGTCTAGCTGGATTATATCAATTCAAAGGAATACTGCACCTTGAAGATATTTTTACAACAATCCTTCAATTTGTTTGGGTCGTAAAGCTCATAGGAGTTAATAACATCCAAATGGACATAAGATCTTTTAAAGATGTAAGATTCATATTGGGTTCACCAAAATATGGAGAAGGAAAAGTTCACCAACCTTAAGACTGGTTAAAGTCTCATATGATGAACTTTTTTCTTTCACCAACTCACTTCTACTAGTTCTTTGGTGAGGTAGGAAATCAAGGAAAATAATGGATGAAAGGTTTAAGATATGCTAAGATGTCAAATACAAAAAACTTAAATAACTATAAGAAACTAATAGATAATGACATTTTACTATCAGAAGTAAAATAGATAATTATCACATACAACTATGTAACTTCACGAGCTCACTATTCAAGATGCACACATGTATCAAGGATGAAAATCTAGGTACATGACACAAACATGACATGCATGCATCCTATACAAATCGAGTATGAAATTTGGCACAAAAATATAGGAAAGTAAACTATAATAACAAAAAGTAAATAAATTCCAAAAAATAGAAATGACAAATGTGATTAAACTATGAGAATAATAAATAACTAGAGAGAAGAGAGATTAATGACCTCACAATATGTCTAAATTTATGATTAAAATAACCTACTTTATTCTCCCTTATGAATCTGCACACAAGGAGATGCATAAAATTATTAGGTGGTTGTTTGGAGACATGCCTCATTTAGATCCCTATTTTGGTGTTTCCACCACCACAAAAACCAATACAAATGAGATAAAATGGTGATAGGTAACTATAAAGGCAATAGAAATATGATAAAATAACAAGATATTGATTAATAAAAAAGATATGCTATCAAAACACAAATGAAATGTAATGAGAGACTCCCCTTCACCACTATAGTGTCAAATATCAATAAAGTGAAGACAAGGATAACCTAGAGATCATATATAAGTTGTCTCAATACAGTAAGAAACTCAATAATTCTATGATATCATTATGAAAATGGTGTATGGAATGAGTATAAAATGGATATATCAAGAAGAATTTCCCAAGAAAACCAAAAGTGAATCCTGAAGTGTGTCGAGAGCATGAAGAAGGCCAAATGAAGCTTCAAAATGGAGATACAATGGCTGAATTCAAATATGGGCATCGATGGGTGGTGAAATTAGGTGTTACACTATAAGGATGATAGTTTGTAATGCCTTAATGAAACTCTACACATCTATAAATATGTGAGACAAGTTTTTATTCCATATATATCTCCACGGTGCCCACAAGTTATAGGCTATCCAGGCCTTGAGGGTAATATTTTGAGTGGATGGTGATAAGACTAAATGGATGGGTTCAAAAGGTGACATGGAAATTTGTATTTTAAGCTAAGGTGGAGGCATGGTGGAATGGTAAATTACACAGTGGTGCAAATTTATGAGATTAAAAATTTCTCACCATTAGAGGGAATCATTTACCTCAAAGATTTGTGCCACCTAAAGATTCCACTTCCATTTCTAATGAGGCTCATAATCCTACTTCCATTATTCAAGCCACATCCACAATAAATATCCTTCTTGGAACATAACCCTCAACTACTCATATAGACTCCATATTCATTCCTATTCCTAGTCTAAATATTTCTAATATCACTACTTGTACTTGTTATGACCACATACTTCACTCTGCTAAGCATAAACTCAACTTACTAGTGAAACATGGGAACATATCCCAATTATGGGTAACCGGTAATGGAGATGAATCTCTGGAGAAATCTGAATTAATTTTAGTACTAACCTAGAATACTATTTGTTAGGAAATGACAAAGAGACACTTGAAATGAAAGCTACAACTAATAGGAGGTGATACACAAATACTTTTCTTAAATTGACTGATTTGGTTTACAATCTGATTTGGCACAACCTCTAGTTCTCACAACTGAATTTATAATGTTTAGCACATAATTATTTTATATGTAGGAATTGCATTCAATGTTTTGTGTGAAGGAAATAATATTTCACAAGTACAAAATGCTGATAAAATAGTAATGCACAACATATAACCTATACTAGTCACACATCTTCATGCTCCACATTTGTTTGAAATAAACAAAGAACTTAAAGGGTTGAAAAGAATCACACTAAAAAAATTATTCTCATTCAAGACAACAAAGAACAAAGTATTTTAGAAGGAGAATTTGTTTCTTTTTATTCAAAATCAGAAAGAAAACTAATTACAATGATTGAAAAATTGAGTTATAGGTCTTCTTTTTAGTTGTGCTTACAAAGAGTGAAAAAGAACTAGAGAGGAAAGGAGAAGAAACTTGACTTATATTAAAAAAGATTCTACGATTTGAACCTCTACTCAAACAAGGATGATGCTTCAATTAACTTCTTTTAATTTGTGGTGACTAGGTGAGCTAACGCCAAGTGGAGATGAGTTGTCTTTAGACTAACTGAATTCCTCTTAGAAATCAGGCACAGTCTGCTCCTACCTTGACACCTCATTCTTTGGAACATATACCTTATTGCTAGAATCATTATAATTTTTTAGTGGGTCGTATGTCTTTGAAAATCCTTCAAAAAAAGAACCAAGTTGAAAATAACATGTTGACTGGGCTCTTAAAATCATCCTTGATTGATGCTTGAACCATATGGGATCTTCAACTAAATTTCAACTGATTTTTGCATCTCAAAATCATGAAAAACACCTCCTATATTTCCACCTTTCCTCTTTCAAAATTTAAATTTCACATTTATTATGGGTTTGAAAATCTACACAAAATCTCTCATGCTGCCACATTATTACCTCATGACATAGGTGTCGTGAATGACACTTTAAAATTTTAAATTCAAAATGTCTTCTTGGGTTGATGGTATTCATATTGATCCCCCTTTTCTAGATCTCCAACCAAAACTCAATCTTATTGCATGGTTTTTTACCACTGTTCTTAGTCCCTTTGGTTGTACACTTTTATGACATTGAATTCTCTACTTTTGAATTACCTTTCTATGATATTCATAACACTACCCTATGATTGAATTTACCATGACATGACATCATTATCTCTATCTTGGCTCTTCTATACATCATAATAATTTACACTCTTATGACAGTGATCTGCCCTATTGAAGTCTAGACAACATTTCATTCTTTATATTAGATATTTTCTCTTATCTCTATCTTCATGTTCTTCATAATTTGTTGTCCTAATTTTTTTCATGAAATAGATACCTATATCTTTTACATTCTTTTATTTTTTACTGTTCATTCCATTGGCATTGTCTCTATATTAATAACAACAATGTTGATCACTTTGAAATGTCATTGTGTTTATACATTATTTATATTTTGTTATTTATTTGACATCGAAATGATTGAAAACTATTTACAAACCCATATTATCTTTAAACATGACTAGGTATACCCTCTTATTGAAATTTTTATAGAACTCTATATTTCATTTTTCTCATATTTGACAATATATTTGTCTTTTCAACTATTTGTAGATATGAAATACATTGTCATAATACTGATTCTTTGCCATGATTTTTCACTTTTATTTTTGCAAGAGACACTACATAGATGCTTTAATTTCATCATTGGTGTAAACTAAACTCTAATTTTACATGTGCATTACAGTAGGATATTAGACCAGATGTAGAGTGAGAAATTGTTTAATTATAGAAATGAAGAACACGGTGTTCTTCGAGTATACAGTAAAAGGTCTGGTGAACTTTTCCTAGTTCACTTCTTTAGTCACATATATAAGGGAAGTATTGTGTATGTATGTAGATACTTATTCTATAATTTTAAGGGACGATGATACATGGTGTGAGAGTTAGATGGATCTGTATATCGATTTTTGTATTTGAGAGTCAGAACAACCAACATGGTGGAAAAATCTTTTTACACATGTGGTAAATCTTATTTGGCACTTAATTTTATGTTCAAATGATGAATCTGACATGTATGAAGTAATATGCATGATTTTCTAGGTCCAAAGTAAATTTGAATTGTGGATTTGGAAAATTTTCTCAAAACATTTTACATTTCCCAAGAACATTTTTGAGCCGACATTATGAGATAAAGTGTTTGTTGTGGACCTATAAGATCGATGGATTAGGGAATGAAAAAAAGAATCAGATATATTTTATGCATGTATTAAGTGATAAGGTTGGTTATGTGAATTATTTCATGTAGAAAATCAAGATTTAATAGTTTTATTAGCGAAGAATATCAAAACACGGTAGTCAGAGGTAAAGTGTATCGGATCAGAGTAATGAGCTTATGCAAAACTATAATCAGGCATTGTTAGATGTTATTTCATCATTTCAATACTTATTGTGATAATTTTAGTGATATAGTAAGGAAGTGAGCCTTCTAAATGTTTTTATCCCTATCTTATTGTATTTGAGCAGTGAGCTCTAGGCAGTGTGCCTAAATGAATGTTGCATTCCCCTTATTGTAAGATAATATTTCTATGGATTATTTTCTTTGTGGGTTCCATCCATGCCATGGGTTTTCCCTTAAAATGTTATCCATGATAAAATTACATGTGTTATAGTGTGGTTCTTATTTTCATTATGTTCTTGCACTTTACTTTTCATTACATGTTTCAAGTAGTTTGTGAATATGAATAACAAAGTCACAAATTTTAGATCACTGATTCACCCCCTGTCACAGTGTTCCATGCTTCCAAAAATTGGTGTAAGAGCTCTTGGTCCCTTGGAGGAATCCTAATGTCTTGAGGGTGATCCATGAGAGAAGGATGGATTCAAGTTTGCAAGAACAACTCTTGGTTGCATTGGATGATCTAAATCATTGTAAGGATGAAGTTCTAGAGTTGCAAAGGGATCTCAGAGAAGATGAAATCTTCATTAATTCCTTTAAGGAACAATTGAATAAAGAAAATATGAAGATAAGGTAACTTTATGATTAGTTACAATAAAAGGATATTGAGAGCTCAGACCATGAATAATTGATTCAAGGCTTGGGGGAAAATACTGAAGAGTGTGAGAAGCTTAAGTGAGATGATGAAGTCATGAAGAATGAGATGAATTATATAGTGATGAGGATGACCAAGGAGATTGAAGATAGGAATAAGAATGAAGATAATCTCAATTAGTCCTTAAAGGAAAGATATAATGAATGCAAGAGACTTGTTTCTAATCTACAAGTGACCAAGGATATTGAGGAATAATTAAGAGATGAACTTGTGATTTATAATGACTACAAGGAGAAGTTCATGATTATCTCAACCAAGCTTGATTCAATACTTGAAAGTCAGAGGATTCCAGATGAATAGAGTGGTCTTGAATTTGTGAAAGGAGAAACTTCTAGATTTGCACAAGGAAACCATAGATTCTGAGAAGAAGAAGAACAAGAAGTCATCAAAAAGACAAACTAATTCTCAAAGGACTGGTACTAAGTGCTTTATCTAAAAAATATTGTTCATAAAGCCATGAATTGTAGGAATAGGATGAATAAGAGTAGTGCATATTTTCCTAGTCAATGCTATAAGTAAAATAAACATGATCATAGAGATAGTGAATACAAAAGTGTTGTGAAGAACTCTTCCAATATAGGTAACACTAAGTGTTAAGCATACAATAGGTTTGGACACATTTCCAAGAAGTTCACAACAAAGAGAAACTAAATGAGCAATAGAAATGGACAAATTAATCTTATATGCACAAATACAATAAACTAGGTAATATTGAAAGGTACTGTAGGAAAAAAAAATGTGAATAAGACAGGTTTGGTAGGAAAGATTAAATGAAAAAATAAATGTTAAAGACAAGGAAAAAGTGAATGTTGAAGAGATTCATAAGAAAATGAAGCAAAGATGGGTGAAGAAGAATAATGAGAAGACAACTGAAGGGTGCACATTTAGATCTACTGCTAGAAATGCCTCTGGGAATTGAAGTTGGGCCTTTTTCCTAGGGGGAGCTTACAAGAAAATCTCATGAAACCCCCTATAGATGGTGATGTGTGAATCTAGTAGGCATGTAGAATCCATATTATGTTAGCACATAAAATTTGAAGTCTTAATTGAAATGATTTTATAAGTTTTGAAGGTGTGCAATTGATCTCTGTGAGCCAGGAAATGAAGTAGGTGTTTGAAAACATTTAGGGCTTGAAGCATTGATGATACCTAAAAATTGTTAGTAATAACTGAGAGGGGGGTGAATCAGTGGCCTCAAAAATATTCCAATAATCAACCCAAAAACTTAGTACCACAATATTAAACCTCTAGTTATCTCCAGTCCTATAAGATGAATGCCTCCAAATACTTATATCAAATTACTACTGCTCAGAATGCTTTGTAAAACCTTCTACTGTATGTTTACCGAATAGCAGTCTATTAATCTACCAAAAGATAGTAAATTATCTAGAGTATACTGATCAATCTAATTAAGTTAAGTGTAATGCAAAACACTAAAGTAATGACTCATAAACACATTGACACATGGATTTTTAATGTGGAAACTCTGTTAAGGGAAAAACCACTTGGGACCAGTAACCCAAAATTTTCACTCTTCTAAAGTGAGCTCGGTGAAGAGCCAACCCTGTTAAAGGTTACAAACACACTATTAGGTGTGACCTTGTTAGAGGATTTAAAATTTTATTCTATCACTTGATATCGAGCATCTCTTTGCTACCATCCTTGATCAAACACTCACTTGGCCTGTCAATAGGTATCTGGCATCTCATGCTATCTTCATGATCAAAATTTTTAATACTCCTTGGGATGTATCTCAATATAGAAAGGATCTTTAAATCCCACTCTGTTAAGAGACTTTCTAAATCAATGGTTAAATTGAAATAGTATGATCTATTCACATATACAACTTATACTTGCATATTTTTAGATCTATTTTAATCTCATAAAACTATTTTGATCAATATGTCTCAGTTTATACCTTTGCTCCACTTTGATTTTTCTCAGTGATCTTGTGCTCTGTTTCTTAGTGTCTACAGAAAACTTTATCTCTTTCCTCACCTTGTTGATCAGGACTGTATGAAGTTGCTCTTCATCAGTTTCTCTTCAGCATCCTATTTTAATTCACCCACCTCACCAATTCGTAATGAATTGAGTTGTCTCTTTATAGACATGATATCACCGTTATTAGGTTCTTGATCTTCTTGATCTTGGTGTGATCCACAATTCTCGCCAATTATATTTAAACAAAAACTCATGTTTTATCTCGCCGAGATCTTCTTTCCAACTAGACAAAAACAAATTTAAATCCAATACTTATCTCTAGCTTTATCTTATCAATGAAAAAAAATATAACTACCAGTTAACTCTATATTTAGCTCTGCCAGCTAGATATTTTTTGTTTCTGAACTCAAGTTAATTTTGGTGTTTAACTCTTTGATAGCATCGGTCAACACCCCAGTTCTCCTCGGGCTTCTCCGTTGGTTTACACTATGTTTCTAGCAGTTGGTTATGCTTGTTATTCTGCTTGTTGGTAATGCTCATTGGTGTTCTTTCTCGAGCATCACTATGACTTGAATTTTGGTGATCTCTTTCTATTGGTGTCTACTGACCGTCGGTGTTTTGAAGTCATATTGTGAATGCTTGTCTTGTATGCATTACTGAAAGCATAATATTTTTCTCTTTGATTCTTTGAAGTCTTTAACACTGTGAATATAACCAATTAGATTATATCAAGTTGACATCAATGAAAATACAATCCATTAACTGATTCAATGTCTTGCATTATCTTTCTGCATTTTGGTGATCAACTTAACATCTTCAAACATTCAATCAGTTACATGTCATCAATCTCTCCCTTTGGCATTGATGGAAACATACTACATTATCATACTATACTATCACTAATACAATATGAAATATACAGTTTCATAAAGCTTTCCTAATCTAACTATTACAAATGTTTGGCTCTCGGTAAGCTCAAAAATAGCTTAGATTTGTTTCATGCAGAGTGGTTGTCTTCTATATTCAATCCCTTCTCTGGATAGATGTATCATCTGATATCTTTGTTATGATATGTTCTCTTCCTTCACTATTCCTCTTCTTGATAATCTCTTTTTCATTTGACAGTAATTTTTTATTTGTCTGAACTCTCTCCCTTTGTTACTTCTCTCCCGTAGATGGATATTTCATATGTTATCAATTTCTCTCCCTTATAATATTGATTGACTCTTCCTTTTTGATTCTCAGGAACTTCTCTTCATGGATAATGATATAACTTATCATATCTCTCCTTTATGTGATATGGAATCATCTCTCCTTTTGATAATGAGATCATCTCTCCCTTTGTATGATAAATAAAATCTCTCCTTGATGATAATGAGAACATCTCTCCCTTTGACAACAATGCCAAACAAAAATACTTCTCCTTGATTTATCATCTATATCATGTTACATCCCTTTGCATAATATATTCCTTGAATTTCCCTATCCATCGGCAGTACAATGTCTCTGGTTTTTGGTGTAGATATGTACCTTGCTATGTACAGATATATCTTTTGTTGTTCATATCAATGTTTGCATCAACATGATTAATCTTTAGATTTGGTATAGGTTGATGCAATCTCCTAGTTAGATTACTGACAGATAGACAAGGGTTGGACCCCTAGTCTCTGTCTCAAGTACTCAAATGTATCCTTTGGTAATGGCTTGGTGAATATATCAACTAACTATTCCTTTGATTGAACATATTCTAGTGTCACTTCCTTTTCTTGTACTTGTTCTCTTAGATAGTGATACTTGATAGAAATATTCTTAGTCTTATCATGCATGACTGGATTCTTAGAAATGTTAATTGTACTGGTATTATCACATTAGATAATTACTCATTCAAGGATCTTCATATGCATACCTTCCAGAAATTGTTTGATCCATGCAATATTTGAGCAATTTGCAGTAGCAGCCACATACTCTATTTCTGCAGTAGACTGAGAGATGCATCCTTGCTTCTTTCTTATCCATGTGACAATTGTTTCACCCATGAAGAATGCTCCTCCAGTTGTGCTCTTTCGGTCATTAATGTTTCCAGCCCAATCAGCATCTGTATAGACTTGTAGCTCAAATTTTCCTTCTCTTTTGTACCATAAGCCATAGTCCTCAGTGTTCTTCTGATATCTCAGAATTTTCTTGAAAGTAGCTATATGTGATTCTTTGGGATTAGCATAGAAACTTGCAACAATTCCAACTGTGTGTGCTATATCTGGTCTGGTGTGAACAACATAGATCAGTTTGCCAATCATTGATCTATATAAGTGTTGCCCCACTTTTGGTCTTTATATCTCAAGGAAAAAATGGATGTTTTGTGTGTAGTAGTATTCATTGAAGTCTCATGCAAGTCTAAAATTTAAGTCTAGAAGTCCCCTTAGGGTAGAAGGCCTTTATCGGATTCCCCTAACTTGACCTCTCTTTCCTAAGCTGGGGGGGATTCTGAGTCCAAAAATCATGTTTTATTGGGTAGGTTAAGTCCCTAATCCGGTAAAGGCTGCATTTTTAAAGTTTCTAGCTTCAAAATTACAAGCAGATAAAATACTTTGCCTCATATTTTCAAGTTGCAACATTGGAGAGAAATCAAGTTTTGGCTTCTCCATGGCGGAAAATGACATACGGGGTGCACTTTCCGCAATTGATAGACTTAAGAATACCAGAGATAAATAAAGATGGAAAATGAGGAAGTCGGGAACAAGAAAGCCTTGAGCACTCGTATCGAACCTATGAGAAACAAAAGAAATGATCAAATAGAGGAGATTTCATGGAATTCACCACAGGCGAAAAAGTGGAAAATGGCTTCTCCACTACTCCTACCAGTGGGTTCTGACCCACGAGATGCATTTTCTGCCTAGCTATCAATGTGAAGAAATTTCAAAGAATAATTCATTCCACAAGAGATCCAACATATAAGAAGGCCAATGGAATCAATATATATCACTTTGGCATCCCTACAGGCCAGAATTCTCCTTTGGCGGATTTTAAGATAGAGAGCACTCCAAAGGCATTTTTCCACTCAAAGTAGAAGCAGAAAAGTAATTCTCCGTCGCTTTAGGAAAGTTACCGTTACGGTTACTAAAGTAAAAAAAAAAATGTTTTCTAATGTCATGAAAAGTAAAGTAATTAATTCAAATAAGGCCGTTTTACTTTGTAACAGAATTATTCATTAATGTAAAGGTCTTCTCATTCGTGTGACGTGGGAAGTCAGCCATTAAATGGTAAGAATTCAAAAAATTATAAAATCAGTTGAAGACCTCGAACTGGAATCACCATTGTTCACCAAATCATTTGAATTTGAAGTAGCTAAGACCAGTCACTCTTTGTTCCTATTTTCCAAAGAGAAATTCAAATCTTCAAAGTGAATCACACTCACATGGCTTCTAGATTTGTGGGATTTGACGGATTAAACGGTATTACCTCTGAGTGGCATAAAATCTCAGATACCTCACTGAAATTCTTTGACATGTAGAGTTTCCATAAAAGACTGAGAGTGGAGCAAATCCACCCTATCACTGAGAAGCTGAAGGAGAGTGGGTTAGTCAAAGCCGCTGGTTTTCCTGTAGTTGTTCAGGCTCCTGAGTTGGTCCGGAAATGTATAGCTTGATACAACCTGGACACCAAGCAAATTCTCTTGCCAAACAACATGGTGCTCCTCTCCATTGATAGAGAATCTGTCTAGAATTCTCTCTACATTCTAGAGTAGGAAAAATACTCTGAGATGACTTATAGCTGGGCGGTTTCTGAATATTCAGTGAAGAGACCAGTCTGGAAAAGAGAGATTATGAAGTCATGGTTTAAATAACCCAAGAGCGCCAAGGGCAAGTTGCGCAAAACATTATTCGGCGCAAATCTAAAGCCTGAGATAGTGGACATCCTGGTATTACTCCATAGGATTAGAGGTGAGAGTGAATCTTTTAATTTCATTGAGCAATATTTCTTCCTAGTTCAGATAATCTGTTCTCAACATCATTTCATTGATTGGGCGTTGATGGTAAGTGAGAATCTCTCAGACGCCCTCAATAGGGCCAAATTTTAGAATGAATTTTACATGTCTTCTGTCCTGATATATATTTTAGCCATGATTCAAATCTGGCCTGGGCTTCCTAGATTAGAGGAATTCCCAGATGATGTGAAAAGCTATGAGTTTTTCCCTTCTTTGCAACTACAAAATAGCTATGCTGATTATCTCACGATTAATGATGCCTTTACAATGAGACTATGTAGAGAGCTACAAGGTTGTCCAGAGAGGCGATTTTCTCCTAAAGCCATGGATTTTATAAGCCAATTTGGATGTTATTTTATTCAGTTTAGAGATTTCTCATATCTTCATCTTGCAGGTTTCGACGACTTTCCTTTGAAGCTGCCCAGATACCCTAAAGACATGATCATGCTGATCGAAGTAATGAGGCAAGCACTCCAAGTGAACCTGATCTACTCAGAGGCAAAGAAGAAAGGATATGATTTCTCGATGGCCATCGGAGCTTACAGTTGTGCATACCGATCAAAGGCAAATAATGTCCTTAAAATATTCTCGAAGAAGTTCTCTCTAGAAATGTATGACGTTCTAAGACCGTAGTATGATCCTGTTGATTATGCCAAAGATGTCTTGCAAATGAGCTGGGCTATTCATCATGTACCTGATATTGAAGACTATTGGGCCAATTACAAAGATGACTTGGAGAGCAGGGAAAGATTCTACGCCCGATTAACCATTGAACAGATCAAAAAGTTCAATGTTAATATTGCAGTAGAAGGGCTAGAAGATGATGGTAACCATCTGTATGATGACACCTACTTGGATAAAATAAAGTCCACCCCTATCAGTTCAAATCCTATTCTGGACCAAGTGGTAAGTGACTTGCAGACCCTAATGGTGGGTATTTTCAAAAGAATAGCTCAGTGGGTTGAGTGGACTGTAGGCCGAAAGAAAAGGTCAGAGAGGAAACCTCCCACTCAGCGAACTCCTATGAAAGCAACTATGAGTGCTGCAACCACTTCCTCCATAGAAATATTTTCAATTGCAAAGGGACTAATTCAACCATCAGGGGGAGGAGATGAACCTCCTGAAAAATCCTCTCTCTTAGAGAAGACTTGTGGAGAAGGTCCCCTTCCAGATGTCAGAGTCATAGAAGAGGCTGACCTGGAAAATCAAGTTAAGTCTACAGATGAGCTTCCCAAAGCTATAGAGCTTGAGCAGCCAATTATTGCCACTACTATAGATATTTTAGCCAGGTTTTTGACTCAAGAAACTCCAAAGAGGATGTCCCCTGTTATAGTTGAAGTTGGGGAGGATAGCCCTAGTACTTCTACAGAATCTGATAAGAGAAGTGGGGAGAAACAGGAGGTTACTCAGGTTGTGAAATTGATCTCCTCTTCACCTAATTTAGTGAACCCATTCGCCTCTCATCCCAAAGCTACTCCTCCACTTATTAGGAAGTTATTCATCAAAGAGTTGGTCTCTTCCAACAAGGTCACTAGTGCAGAATCATGGATAGCAAATACTCTAGAGCGCAAGAGGAAGAGGGTAGAAGAAGTAGTTCCCAGAAAGGACACCCTATCATAGGCTTTCTAGCCCAAGGCTACTACAAGTAAATCAAAGAGTGCAAAGACTATGTCTACTCTAGGTCGCGATCCTAAAATAGGGCACTTCACCATGGAAGTAGCCAAGCCTACCAAAGAAGGCAGGCTCAAAGATCTAGTGGCTTCTAAATTTCAATTGCAATCATTCGATATGGGCTTAGCTTGGCACGACACTAAAGTGGATTGGTGGAAGTCCACCAATGTAGTAATAGAAGAGGAGCTGGAAGATCTCAAGACTTCCAAAATTCAGCTTAAAGCAGAAGTGGCTCAGCTAACTGAGTTCATTAGACAGCTCTTAACTCCTATTGTGAGCTCTCCCAATACTCAAACTTCCTTTGATCCTATTACTGTTGAGAACCAGGCCATCCTGGCTAAGTTGCAAGAGGATCAACATTACGGACAGATTGGTAAGAGGTGGATCGAGAGGCTTGAGTCGGAAGGTCTAGTGATCATTGAGAAGTTAGGAAATGCTATTCTAAGGTTAGAAATGGAGAAAAACAACATTGAGAAGAATCTATAGACTCTCACTACAGAGAGAGTGAGATGTCAAGAATGCATAGTCATGTTGCATGTGGCAGTAAAAATGAAGACTAAGGAGGCCCTAAAAGCTAAGATCCTACAGAAGGGTGATGAGCCCTTGATCAAATGGCTCCAAAGTCTGGAATTCAAAATTGAGATGATTATTCAAGCTGAGAAAGGGCTACAACAAATAGATGTTAAGGTGTAGGAGGAGTAGAGTAAAAATTATAAACTCCTGCTAGGACTTCATGTGGATTCGTAGAATAGTGGTGAAGGAAAAGCAATATTTGGAGTGGCCAACATGCAGAAGTCATTCACAGACTACTTGCATAATTTGGTAGAGCTCTCTTCGACTCATTTAGACAAGGTGCCAGAACTTGAGCAATTGAGTGGATGCATCTTTAAGGCTATGGAAGAACTAAAAGACCGGTCAGAAGCAATCAAGACTCTAGCCAAAGAGCATTCTAGATGGCTCATCTGTTACACCAATGTCCATGTCAATAGACACGAAGAGCTCATCCAGGTCATCACTGTTGTGATTACCTATAGGGCTAAATTAGCTAAGGAGAAGGAAGCTGAATCATAAATATATTCTCCTCTTGTGCTATTTTTGTCAAAGTTTTGTAACAGATAGACCTTTGGTTATCATTTTTGGTTGGGAAGTTGAACCGTTTCGGTTACTCCTTTTTGTAACGGTTCAATCGTGAACTCTATATGTATGAATCCAAAAATCAATACAAGGGTCGGCTAAATTTTGGTGTGAAGAATATATCATCGTTGCTGAGTCAATTGTGTATGTCTAAATTCCATTTCTTTAACTGTTCCATTGCATCTCATTTATCTTTCTGTTGAATTTGAACGTCTCATTTCAATTAGACTCTTAATCTGTATTTGAACCAAAGTTTTGTATTATGATTTGATACGGTTAATTTAGGGGAAAATCAGTTGCTTCTTTAAGTTTTGGGAATGTTCTTATAATATAGATTGACTCATATCATCACATTATTAGCTTTCAGTCCTGCATTTGCATTTTAGTGTTGGCCTATGCATCACCAGTTTTGGGGAGTTAATCTGATCGATAAAGTCACAAAATTGGTTAGATTTGGAGTTGTAATTACTTTGCCTGAGCTATTTTCTATCTAGATTTAGCTTGGTTTACCTCTCCTGCTCTCGGGTTAAGAGCATACCCCTGTTAGGTTAGGAAAGACTAAAATTCATTGAACATTATTCACATAAGGGAGCTGTACCTTCCAATTCAGAGGGAAAATAGGTTCTCAAGTAACTATTTCCCGACTGTTGTATTCGATTGTTCTTACACAATTTTGGGTATTTTAGAGTTACATTCAAAAGAACAATCTGTTTACCAACAATAAGGTCTAATTTACCTCATTAGGTTTGTCTTCTTTTGTTAGCTTACATCCAGTAGCCATAAGTGTTCCAACTAGTTTGGAATCTTCCATCTTGAATATCTTCAACACTTGATGAATTTAGACTGAGTGATGTATATGTCTGCATCTTGCTGAAGAATTTGTAGACCAAGAAATAATTTTATCTCTCCAAACATAGACATTTCAAATTCCTTCCTCATTTCATTAGCAAAGTATTTGCATAACAATTCATTTCCCCGAAAAATGATATCATCAACAAAAATTTCAGCAATCAAAACATTACCATCAGTATCTTCTTTTAAGTATAGATTGCTATTTTCACTTGTTCTAACAAATTTTATGCTAATGAGATATGAGTGAATTCTTTCATACTAGGCTCTCGATGCTTGTTTCAATCCATACAAGGCTTTATGTAGTCTACATACCATGTTTCTCTTGTTTGGATCAACAAACCCTTCTGGTTGTTCAATGTATACCTCTTCTTCAGGTATTTCATTTAGGAATGTAGATTTGACATCCATTTGGTATACCTTGAATCCTTTAAATGTAGTATAAGCAAGTAGTATACTAACTCCTTCTAGTCTAGCAACATGTGCAAAGTTTTCTCCATAATCAATACCTTCTTCTTGTGCATATCCCTTACATACTAATATTGCTTTGTTTCTAGTGACTTTTCTATTCTCATTCATCTTGTTTTTGAATATCCATTTGGTACCGATGAAATTCTTGTCATCTGGTCTCAGTACTAGTGTCCATGTATTGTTCTTCTCAATCTATCTTATTTACTCATTCATAGAATAGGCCCATTCTTCATTCTCAAGTGCATTGTTAATAGATTTAGGCTCAAAATCACAAAGTAAACATCTGGTGTTAAGTGACTTACTTCTTGTTCTTGTTCCAGCCTTTTTGTCTCCTATGATTTGATTTTGTGGCTAATGTCTTCTGACATACTTGGAAAGTTTTGGTTCAGCTCTGTGTTCATCATTCAGATCATCTTCTTCACCTTCATTCTAATCTCCATTATTTGGAACATCATCTTGATTATTACCCTGATTGTCAATAATTGTAGCCTGATGCTCAGGTGCAATTCCCTGATGCTTGGGAGTGACACACTTTTGCTCAGGTAGAGCATCAGGTTTTGTATTAAAAAACCTGTTGTGGTCCTCTAGTTCCTTTTTTCTTTCCTTATCATTCTTTTCTGAAAATTCATCTATTTTTACAATTGCACTTTCAATGTTTTTGTTAGATGACTTGTTAGGACATTTATAAGCCTTTCTTTTGGTTGAATACCCTGGGAAGATACCTTCTTCACTTTTGCAGTCAAGTTTTCCATTTATATCATCCTTCAATATATAACATTGACTACCAAAGATTATGAAGTAACTTACATTGGGTGTATGACCATACCAAAGCTTATAGGGTGTCTTCTTTGTGTCCTTCTTCAATTGTACTTTGTTTAATGTGTAGACAGCAATACTGACAGCTTCCCTCCAGAAAGTTTGAGTGATGCTTTTCTCGATCATCAATGTTCTTGCACAATCAACAATTGATTTGTTTCTCCTTTCAGCAATTCCATTTTGTTGTGGTGTCATTGGTGCAGAGACCTATCTTTTAATTCCATGCTGATTTCAATAGTCAGTGAATTCATCTGAAGTAAATTCCCCTCCTCTATATGACCTTAAGCATTTCAATTTTTTTCACTTTGTTTTTTTACCATTGCTTTATACCATTTAAACACCTTAAATGCTTCTGATTTATCTTTTAAAAACATGACTGTCATCATTCTAGAAAAATCATCAATAAAGAGAATAAAATACCTATCTCCATAGTATAGCTTTATCCTCATGGGTCCACATAGATCTGTATGGACTAATTCTAGAATTGCAGTAGATGTATGGGTTTTACTCTTGAAACTAGACTTTGTCATCTTACCTTTTTGACAATTCTTTCACATGATATGCTCAGGCGTAGTCATGCTCGGTAAGCCTCTAACATTCCTTTTGTTGCTTATTTTTATCATTTTTTCAAAGTTCACATGATACAATCTTTTGTGCCACAACCATATGTCTTTGTTTCTATCCATTAAACAAGTGGTGTTAGTGTCATCAAGATAGAAAAGGTTACCTTTTGCCTGCTCACTGGTACCAATCAATCTTCCTGATTCATTGTAGATATTTGCCTTCTTATTTTCAAATGCTACTCTGTGACCTAAATTGCTCAGCTGTGAAACACTTAACAAATTATAATTCAGTCCTTTTACTAAGTAGGCATTTTCACATTTTATCAGGTTATTCAACATTATGGTTCCTTTACCTTCAACTAGACAAGGTGTATCATTTCTCATTCTCACTGAACCACCATTATAGTATTCAAAAGTCTCAAACTTTTGTTTATCACCGGTCATATGGTGAATGCAGCCATTATCTATGATCTAGACATCATTTTTACTAACTTTAGATATGATTTCAGTTTCTACATACCTTTCTTCATCTTCATCTAAATCATCCTTCATGGCTACAAATACCATCTGTATGTCTTCTTCTGATTCGGTGTCGGTGTCATCAACTCTGTTCTTAGCTAGGTAACAAGCTTTCTTCCCTTTGTCCTTGTAGTCTTGGGTATCTCTCTTGTCAGATTGTTGGTTGCTTTGGTATTCTCTATTTTCACCTTTATCAAACTTCTTCTAATATGATCTATCATTTCCTCTATCATATTTTCTTCGGTTTGGACATCTTGTAGCAAAGTGTCCAACCTCTTTACAATTGAAATATACAAGTGGTTATTTAACTTTGTATCTGTCTTTGCCTCTCTGTAATCTTCTGGCCATAAGTGCTTCAATCTCATCAAGTCCTTGATCCTCATTATCACTGTCACTATCATTTCTAATAGCATGTCTATGACTTGAGTTACTTATCATTAGAGAATATTTAAATGCAGATTTTATAGATGGTAAGACACTATTATCAAAGTTATTCATCTCAAATGAAATTAGTCTACCAATCAGACTATCTAGAGTAACTGTATTATTTGCAAATGCTCTCATTTCTTGAATAGCAGAAACTCTAATAGCATAAACATGCAATAAGGTTCTTAAGATTTTGCTTACCACTGTCTCCTCTTCAAGTACACCTCCAACTCCTCGGATCACATTTACTACCTCTTTGATTTTGCAGCTATATTAAGTAATGTTTTCTCCTTCTTTCATCCTTAGGTCCTAAAACATCCCTCTTAGGCTTTCTGCCTTTGCTCTTAGTACATTGGCATCTCTTCCATGTACAAGCTTCAAATTATCCCACATTTTCTTTGCACAGGTGCAGGTTTTGACATCTTCAAACTCAGCATCGAAGAGTGATGATGTAAGTTCTATCATCATGCAATTATTCTCATGCTTTACTCTTAATTTCTCAAGAGTGTGAGGTCCTGTAGGAAAGACATATTCAGTATCTAAGTATTGAACAATATCATTTCCAATACCTGATAGGCGGAGTCTTATTCTTCTTTTCCATGATGCAAAGTTGTCTTTATTAACTTGGGCACATCTCATCTATCCATCTTGTGATCTTTTGCTTGAGCTGTTAAACTCCCTTTCTAAGCACACAAGCTCTGATACCACTTGTTAGTAATAACTAAGAGTGGGGTGAATTAATGGCCTCAAAAATATTCCAATAATCAACCCAAAAACTTAGTACCAAAATATTAAGCCTCTAGTTATCTTCAGTCCTATAAGATGAATGCCTCCAAATACTTATATCAAATTACTACTGCTCGGAATGCTTTGTAAAACCTTCTATTGTATGTTTCCCAAATAGTAGCCTATTAATTTACCAAAAAATAGTAAATTATCTAGAGTATACCAATCAATCCAATTAAGTTACGTGTAATGCAAAACACTAAAGTAATGACTCATAAACACATTAACACATGAATTTTTAATGTGGAAACCATGTTAAGGAAAAAACCACTTGGGACCATTAACCCAAAAATTTCACTCTTCTGAAGTGAGCTCGGTGAAGAGCCAACCTTGTTAAAGGTTACAAACACACTGTTAGGTGTGACCTTGTTAGAGGATTTAATTATTCTAGCACTTGATATCGGGCATCTCTATGCTACCATCCTTGATCAAACACTCACTTGGCTTGTCAATAGGTATCTGGCATCTCATTCTATCTTCATGATCAAACTTTTTGATACTCCTTGGGATGTATCTCAATATAGAAAGGATCTTTAAATCCCACTCAGTTAAGAGACTTTATGAATCAATGGTTAAACTGAAACTATATGATCTATTCACATATACAACTTATACTTGCAGATTTCCAGATCTATTGTAATCTCATAAATCTATTCTGATCAATATGTCTCAGTTTATACCTTTGCTCCACTTTCATTTTGCTCGGTGATGTTGTGCTCTGTTGCTCGGTGTCCATAGAAAACTTTAGCTCTTTCCTCAGCTTTTTTATCAAGACTGTATGAATTTTCTCTTCATCATTTCCTCTTTAGTATCCTCTTTTAATTCACCCACCTCACCAATTCGTAATGAATTGATTTGTCTCTTTATAGACATGATATTACTAATGTTAGGTTCTTGATCTTCTTGATCTTGGCGTGATCCACAATTCTCTCCAATTAGATTTAAAGAAAAAATATTGTTTTATCTCACTGAGATCTTCTTGCCAACTAGACAAAAACAACTTTAAATCCATTACTTATCTTTGGCTTTATCTTGTCGATGAAAACAAAGATAACTACCAGTTAACTCTATATTTACCTCTGCCAGCTATATATTTTGTCATTTCTTAACTCAAGTTAATTTTGGTGTTTAAATCTTTGATAGTGTCAGTCAACACTCCAGTTCTCCTTGTGTTTCTCTATCAGTTTACACCATGTTTTTGGCTGTTAGTTATGCTTGTGATTCTGCTCGTCGATAATGCTCACCGGTGTTCTTGCTCAGGCATCACTATGACTTGAATTTTGGTGATCTTTGTCTATCGGTGTCTACTGACCATTGGTGTTTTGAATTCATATTGTGAATGCTTGTCTTTTATGCATTATTGAAAGCATAATATTTTTCTCTTTGATTCTTTGAATTCTTTGACACTGTGATTATAACCAATTACATTATATCAAGTTGACATCAATGACAATACAATCCATTAACTAATTTAATGTCTTGCATTATCCTTCTGCATTTCGGTGATCAAGTTAACATCTTCAAACATTCAATCAATTACATGTCATCAAAAATTAGGTATGGGGAATACAAAACAAATTCATGACTTGCATTTCTTACTTTGTATTTGAGAATTGGAGAGAAGAAGATCTCTGCAAGTGAATTCCATTGAGATTGAAGCGACAAGGATATTGTTCAAGGTGATTCACAAGTAAACCCTAATTTGATGAAAGGTATTTATCTGTATGTATCTCTGCAATTTTGATCATTCATGATGAATACTCCAATTATAGTGGACATTACTGAGAGGTCCCGACCAAAGTTCAAGAAACATTCATTTAAGTTGGTTGAAGTTGATTTGAAGTGTGCATTTTCAAATGTGTCATATGGATTTTTACACATTGAGAATGTTAGGGAGTATATTCATGCCAATTTGGATGACCTAGGCAGTGGTCCAATGAAGGACTTGTATAATGAAATCTTATAGGAGAGAATTGTATATTGAAGCTTGATTTAAAGTCCTAGAAGACAATAAATTCAATCAATTTTCTAGCTTTCCCTTGATTGAGGAGGATGAATGGATTTAGTATATACTAAGAAAAATACATGATGAATTCATATGGCTTAAAAATCCATTTAAGATTACCAAGGAGGTTATATAGGTAGTAACAAGATTATGGACGTCTAGTGGAATCCCTGAACTGAAGATAATGAAGAATTATATGACTCATGGTACAACTGGAGTTGTATATGACAAAAGAGGTACAAATATCAATGACATAATTGAAGATGATGTAAAGTATGCATCAATGGTGATATTATATAAGGTTTATCACTCTAGGAGAGACAATTCAGTGTCCAGTACTATGATTTACACTACATATTAGATGATGAAGGAGAACAAGGAATATGATATATGTGAATTTCTAAGAAGTTAGTTGATAGAGAACTTGATGAATATTAAGAAGGAAAAAAAGAACTCATTCAAACTTGGTACCTTAATATTTTGTATCTTCTTTTATTTCATGAATGAATTTCATGGTGCTGGTCTACTAGATTATTCTGGAGATGGACCAATAGCAGTTTAAATTAGGGAATTGATGTATGGAATATATAGAAAGATGAGGATAGATACCATTAGGGGATATTTTAAGGAATTTCAAAACATGATGCATTAAATGGATTGAATCCCTCAGTCCATAGTTGAGAAATATCAGGATACAATAAGTTTTATGGTAAACAAATCAATGTTTAATGGAGGCAGTTGAATAAGGAACCTCATGGGTAATGCCTATGGGATATGAGGTAGAGGAAAATATACTAGAATTATAAGCTCAAGATCTATTGAGAAAGCCCTTAGACCCCACTAAGGAAAGATTTGGAACATATGCAGAAAATGATATAAAGGTGCATATGGAGATGAATAAACTAGAGATAGAGAGGAATGTCAGAAAAAAAAAGTGGAAGGTGTAGCAAAATTTTTGGGTGTACCACTTGAGAAGGTAAGGGAATAAAGGAGGAGATCTTAGTAAGATGTTGTTGAGAATCTAGAAGAGATTTTGAAGCTATTTTTGAACCCTCACCTTCTAGGGGTAGGCAAACTAAGAATACAAAATCAAAGAAACCTTAAGTTTCACCACCTGTAAAAGTAGTAAAGAAGAAGAAGATAAAGGAAAAGAAGGTAGAAGAAGTCACCATTGAAGATAATGAGGATATTGAATCAGATGATGCAATAAATAAATTGAAGAACTAGAATAAGACCAAATCTCCACAAACCCCCAAGCCCAAGTCGTCTGATCGAGAAGAACAAGTAAATGATGAACTATAACTGATTGAATGCTTGAAGATGATAAGTTGATGCTCACTGAGCTGCAAAAGTGAATGCAAGACATTAAATTAGTTAATGTATTGTATTTTCATTGATGTCAACTTGATATGGTTTGATTGTTCATACATATATTTTCATAACCTTGAAGATCTGAAGAGACAAAGTTTATGTGGCCGGTAAAACATAAAAGGTCTGTATACACTGAGTAACAGTGAACACTGAGAAGTTCACAGTGTATACTGAGCACAAAAGTAATTGAGCAAGTGTTACCGAGCAAGAGTTAATGATTGATCATAATTGAAGTTGATGACGGAGCATAACTAGAGTTAAAGAACAACAAAATTGCTTAGCTGGCAAAACTACAATTTAGGGATTGACTGGTTGATTATTTTATAATCAACGATTCGTTAAGCTAAAGAAAGGAAGGAGATTAAAAGCGTGTTTTATTCATAGTTATCAAGGAAATATTTATGAAATAAAACTAAAGGAGATCTTTATGGGATAAATCAAATCATGGTGAGTTTTACGGATCAAGGAGAGATCTAAGAAAAAAACAAGGAGATTGAGTGGCTAATCATGTCTATATAAAGATACAAGGAATTCATTATCAAGAAAAGGAATGTTGAGTATATTTTGTGTGAAGATAGAACTCTTCATGCAAATTTGATCATACAAGTTGAAGAATAGAGCCAAGAAATTCTACAGACACCGAGCAACAGAGGACAGAGCATTCACCGAGTAGAATAAAGAAAGAAAGAAAAGGAACTAAAGTATATATTGATCAGAGAGGTATTATTGGACTAACAATAGATCTGAATAATTGAAAATTAAAGTTTTATTTTGAACAGATCATTTACTGTATCAGTTTAATCATTGATTCATAAAATATCTTAGCCGAGGGGATTTAACAGTCCTTATTGTATTGAGATACTACAGAGTATCAAAAGGTTTTTCTTGCTAACAACATAGTGAGTGCTAGGTCAAAAGATAAACTATTGGTTTTAAATCCTCTAACAAGGTCACACTTAACAATGTGTATTGTAACCTTTAATAGGGTTGGCTCTGCACTAATCTCACTTCAGAAGAGTGAAAATTTTGGGTTACCAGTCTCAGGTGGTTTTTCCCATATTGGGTTTCCACTAAAAAATTTGTGTCAAATGTGTATATGTTTAATTGCATTGATATTTTGTTTTACATGTTATTTGTTGGAAATGAGTTAAGTAGCTGAGAGGGGAGGGGTGGATCAGTTACTTCAAAACAAATCACTTGTCCCTCATATGTCTTAAACAATATAACATTGTTACTCGGTCAATTAAGATATTCTTCTGTAACTCGAGTGTTAAAGCAATATTTATGATATCCAATGCAATTATACTTTAGTGATTAGGTGCAGAAACACAAAGCATGAAAAAAATAACATGTAAAAAGGTGGAACCAAGATTTAATGTGGAAACCCAATATGGGAAAAACAACCAATGTAACTAGTTAATATTTTTTACTCTTCTAAAGTAAGCCTTGTTAGGAGCCAGCCCTATTAAAGGTTACAAAAACACATTGTAAGGTGTGACCCTATTAGAGGATTTAAATCACCCTGTGAGGAGTAGCCTTGTTAGAGGTCTTCAACACTTCAACATAGAAATCCTACCTTGTGAGAGGATTTACAAAAAGACTGTTAAGTCTACTATGTTAAGAGATTTGAGATCGCTACTACAATTGTTAGAAAGTAACAATGAATTGACCTGTATGTGTAAGCAACTGTCTTTTCTAATTCAGATCTCTATTCTGATTATAATTAGATCCTTGTTGATCAAATATTCTATTGTAGCTCCGAGTGTTCTGTAATCAATTAGATGCAATCTGATTTCACCTTCACTCTTCATATCATAGAATTCCACACTTCTTCTTATCTTCAACTTTTCACACACTCATTCAATCCAAACTTGACCTTTTATATATATGATAAGCCCTGTCAATTTGGCTTGAATAAACTTCTAAATAAGTAATAAATCACAATTCAATTGGCCTCATATAACCAATTAATTATAGAATGTAAACCATTGTTAGTTGGCTAACATTGAATAATCAACTCGGTTAACACTGAGTTTCTTTAATGCCCAACCATGACTAAAATTCCTAAGTGAATCCGTCAATACTGAACATCTTCAATACCTGACTGATCTCGGTCAACACTAAAAACTCTTTCTATTCACCAACTGTGCTCGGTCTGGATGTGGACATTTGTGTAACATCACTACATAAGTGTATATACATGTGTAACATCAATGACAATACACAATTGAATAATTTTCTTCAACAATTTCCCTCTTTGGCATTGATGGTAACACAACATGTCATAATACAAAGAATTGTAGAGAAACTAAAAACTTTCTTTAATGTCTTTAGCTTTATTCTTATTCTCATCCAAAAACTCCCTCTTTCATCAAACTCTGTCTCTTGATTAATATTTAATCTCCCTCTAACATCAAACTTTGTCTCTTGACTAATTTCTTTTTCTTTTGTATTATATCAAACTCTCCCTCTTTAACAATAGATGCCAAAGACTACATCTCCACAAATACTAAATATCAATACCAATAGTCAATACTATTTCTCTTTGAATTTGTAATGTACCTAAATGTACTAATTCATCTACAATGGGCTCTGATGTACCTGCATCAACTGATAGATCTTCACTTTGGATCGGGTTGATGCATCACTAAACTATATTTTAGTGAGCTTCAGTTAGGGGAAGCACCCCTATATTTCCTCTAATATACAAAAATGCATCCTTAGGTAAAAGTTTGGTGAATATTTCTGCAACTGTTCTTTTGTACTCACATATTCCAACCTTCTTTATTCTGTATCAATTCCCTCAAGAATTGATACTTTATTTATATATTCTTGGTTTTGGTGTGCATCACAGGATTCTTTGAAACTTTAATGGCACTGGTTTTGTCACAATATATAATAATTGGTTCTTTTACTTCTTCCTTCATTCCTGACAATATCTGCTTGAACTATATGATGTTTGAATAGTTCGCTACTGCAGCAACATATTATGCCTCTATTGTAGACTGAGAGATACAATTATGTTTCTTTCTAGTCCAAGACACTAACCTCTTTCCAAGGAAGAAAGCTCCACCACTAGTGCTTTTTTTATCATCAACACTTCCAACCCAATCAACATCAGTGAATATCTTCAAATCAAAGTTCCCACCTTTCTTATACCATAAACCATAGTCTTGAGCACCCTTCAGATATCTCAAAATTATTTTGATTTCCATTAGGTGATTGTCTCTGGGATTAGCTAAAAATCTTGCAACAATACCAACTGCTAATCCAATATCAGGTCTGGTGTGAACAACATATTGCAATTTTCCAATCATAGATCTATAGTTGGTCTAATCTACCTCCTTTGAATCATCATCCTTAGACAATTTTTGTCCAGTACACATGGGTGTTCCAATAGGTTTAGAATATTCCATATAAAATTTATTGAGTATCTCCTTGATATATTTTGATTGAGTAATGCAGATACCATCCTTCATTTGATTTACTTGTAATCCAACAAAGAATTTTATCTCACCAAACATAGACATCTCAAACTCTTTACTCATAGCTATAGAGAATGCTTTGCATAATTCATCATATCCAGTGAATAATATGTCATCAACAAATATCTCTACTAACAATATTTTGTTTTGTGGTCCTTCTTTGATGTACAAGCTACTATTATCATTAGTTCTCTGAAATCCAATACTTACTAGGTAACCATGCAATCTTTCATACCAGGATTTGGGCACTTGCTTCAGTCCATATAATGCTTTTTACAGCTTGTAAACCATGTTCCTTTTGCTAGGATCAACAAATCCTTCAGATTTCTCAATGTAGACTTGTTCTACTAGGACTTAATTCAGAAATGTAGATTTCACATCCATTTGATATACTTTGTATCCTTTATGTGCAGCATATTCCAGAAGAGTTCTAACTCCTTCAAGTCTTACAACAGGAGAAATTTTTTCTCCATAATCAATACCCTCTTCTTGATAATATCCTTTACAAACTAGTCTAGCCTTGTTTCTAAAAACTTCACCATTTTCATTCATCTTATTTCTAAAAACCCACTTGGTTCCAATCACATTCTTGTCCTAATTTGGCCTAGGCACAAGAGTCCAAGTTTTTTTCTTCTCAATCTACTCAATTTCTTCATTCATTGCCTCTATCCAACTTTCATCATTCAATGCATCTTTAATAGTTCTAGGTTCAAATTCACTTAGTAAACATGTACCTTTGATTTTTTTCCTTGTCATTATACCTTCTGTTTGATCTCTAATTATTCTCTTAGGTGCATGATGCCTTCTAACATACTTGGAGAGTACTAGATCCTTCAGTCTTGATTATGGACTTGATCCACTAGGTCTATCATTCTCAAACATTCTTTCTTTTTCTTATGTTTGATGCTCGGGTTCCACTGTTTGTGACTCAGATTCCTCTGTCTGTGACTCGGGTTCCTCTGTCTAAGACTGGGTTCCCTCTTTCTGTTACTCGATCTCTTCTACCAGCAGCTTGGGTTGTACAATTTGCAACTCAGGTTGTACAGTTTGTATTAGTATATTTAGTGGCTGATAGTTCTGCTATCCAATCACCATTTCTTGAGTCGTTGGCATAGTATCAGGTTCATGATACACAAATTTCTTGTAGTCTTCAGGCTCTTTACTGCTCTGCTCTTCACATATTTCTACAAACTCATCAATCTTGACATGTACACTTACTATGACTTTATGAGTAGTAATATTTAGACATTTGTATGCTTTTCTTTTACATGAGTATCCTAGGAATATTCCTTCATCACTTTCTGCATCAAGTTTTCCATTTCTTACTTCCTTCAAGATGTAACATTTACTTCCAAATACTTTGAAATAATGAACATTAGTTTTATAGCCATACCATAATTCAAAAGGTGTCTAGTTACTATCTTTCTTTAGTTGAACTTGGTTCAAGGTGAACACTATAGTGTTGATGGCCTCCTTCCAGTATTTGGCAGCAACATTATTTTCAATCATTAGGGTTCTGGCACAATCCATAATGGATCTGTTTCTTCTTTTTGCTATTCCATTTTTCTATGGTGTACCAAGGGTAGATACATTTCTTTTGATTCCTCTTTCACTACATAATTCATTGAACTCATTTGAAATGAATTCTCCTCCTCTGTCAGATCTTAGACATTTTAGTTTCTTTCTTGTTTCCTTTTCAACTCTTGCAAGATACCATTTGAATTTCTGAAAAGCTTCTAATTTTTCTTTGAGAAACATGACAGTCATCATTATGGAATGATCATCAACAAATATAATAAAATACTTTTCTCTAGTATATCGTGTTGTTCCAATTGGTCCACAAAGGTCAGTATGTACCAATTCCAAGATTTTATTAGTATTGTAATTCTTGCTCTTGAAACTTGTCTTTCTCATCTTTCCAATTTGACATTGTTTACATATTGCTAACTCAGGTTTCTTCAAAATAGGAATACCTTTGACTCTCTTGTTCTTTCTTATGTTTACCAGATTATCAAAATTTACATGACACAACCTTTTATGCCATAGCCAACTTTCTTCTACTTGTGCAATAAAGCATGAACTTTCAGTGAGATCAAGATAGAATAGATTACCTTTTGTTTTTCTTCTAATTCCAGCTTGGTTCCCTTTACCATCCAAGAGCTTGGCCTTACCATTCATGAATTCTACCTTGATTCCAATATTGTTCAACTATGCTACATTGAGTATATTTCTCCTTAGTCCTTCAACCCAATAAGCATTATCACATTTGATTCCTTCTGTCAGAGTAATGCAACCTTTTCCTTTCACATAGAAGGGTTCATCATTCCCAAAACTGACACTCCCACCATCATAGTGCTCAATATGTTCAAATTTTGTCTTATCACTATTCATGTGATGAGAACAACCACTATCAATTATCCATGTGTCATTTTTACTGATATGTGAGAAAAGTGTTGTCTTTTCATCTTCTTCTTCATCACTGTCAGAATCTTTAGCAATATAAAAATACTTCTTACCTTTGTCCTTGTAGCTCTTGTATTTCTTGAAATATTTCTTACCTTTGTGCTTGTTGAACTTTTTCTCATCTTTGTCTTCCTTGTTCGGACACTTGGCAGCAATGTGACTGACCTCATTGCATGAAAAGAAAACCAATGGCATTTTTCCTTTGCATTTTCCTTTCACATCTCTCCTTGAAAGTAATGCTTCAATTATATCTAGATCTTCATCATCAGATTCATCATCACTATCACTTTCAATATACTTCCCTTTTGAGTATCTATCCTTCTTACCAAGGTTTAATTTAGCTTTTAATGCAGACTCAAGATTGCTAGAGCTAGGAGAATAATTTTCAAAGTTGTCCAGTTCAAAAGTTGTAAGTCTTCCAACTAATGTATCCAGATGTATATCCTTATTGCACCTCATCTCTTGAATAGTTGAAACTCTATTAGCATAGATAGGAAGTAAAGTTCTTAATACCTTGATGACCACTGTTGTATCTTCAATTATTCCTCATGCAGCTCTAATGGCACTCACAATCTTCTTGATTCTTTCACTGTATTTTGTAATGTCTTCTCCTTCTTTAATTTTCATCTGATCAAATTCTCCTCTAATACTTTCTACTTTGGATCTCTTTACATTTTCATCAACTCCATGAATGTCATATAATTTCTTCCACATATCATAGGTTGTAGGGTAGTCCTTGACTTCATCAAATTTTTAGTAGCTAAGTGAAGAAGGTATATCAATTATCATTGTGTTATGAAGCTTATGTTCCATCATATGTTCCACAATTATAGTTGTTATTGGCTCCACATATTTGTTGTCCAAAAATTGCAAACCAGCATCTCCAATAGTAGATAGATGTAGCTTCATCAGCTCTTTCCACGCAAGGAAGTTGTCTTTATTTATCTTTGGGATTTCCCTTCTGTAAGACATCTCTGATCTTTAACTTAGGCCTTGAAACCTTCTCTGAAAGAACTTGAAGCTCTGATACCAATTGTTGGAAATGAGATAAGTAACTGAGAGGGGAGGGGTGAATCAATTACTTAAAAACAAATCCCTTATCCCTTAGATGTCTTAAACAATATAACATTGTTACTCAGTCAATTAAGATATTCTTCTGTAACTTGGGCATTAAAGCAATAATTATGATATCCAATGCAATTATACTTTAGTGATTAGGTGCAGAAACATAAAGCATGAAACAAATAACATATACACAGGTGACACCAAGATTTAACATGGAAACCCAATATGGGAAAAACCACCAATGTAACTAGTTACTATTTTTCACTCTTCTTAAGTGAGCCCTGTTAGGAGTCAACCCTGTTAAAGGTTAAAAAAAAACACTGTAAGGTGTGACCCTGATAGAGCATTTAAATCACCCAGTGAGGAGTGGCCTTGTTAGAGGTATTCAACACTTCAACATAGAAATGCTACCTTGTGAGAGGATTTAAAAAAGACTGTTAAGTCTACTCTGTTAAGAGATTTGAGATCACTGCTACAATTGTTAGAAAGTAACAATAAATTGACCTGTATGTGTAAGAAACTATCTTTTCTGATTCAAATCTCTGCTATGATTATAAATGGATCCTTGTTGATCAAATATTCTATTGCAGCTCCGAGTGTTTTGTACTCAATCAGAATCCCATCTGATTTCGCCTTCACTCTTCATATCAAAAAATTCCACACTTCTTCTTATCTTCAACTTTTCACACACTCACACACTCATTCAATCCAAACTTGACCTTTCATATATATGATAAGCCTTGTCAAGTTGGCTTGAATAAACTTCTAAATAAGTAATAAATCATAATTCAGTCGGCCTCATATAACCAATTATTTATAGAATGTAAACCACTATTAGTCAGCTGACACTGAATAATCAACTCGATTAACACTGAGTTTTTTTAATGCCCAACCATGACTAAAATGCCCAAGTGACTCAGTGAACACTGAACATCTTCAATACCCGACTGATCTTGGTCAACACTAAAAACTCTTTCTATTCACCAACTGTGCTCGGTCTTGATGTGGACATTTGTGTAACATCACTACATAAGTGCATATACATGTGTAACATCAATGACAATACATAATTAAATAATTATCTTCAATAGTTATTGAAACTGGATTGCTTGGTTAACACTAAGTTTATTTTTTGCTACTCGGTAAAGTCCAGAAAAGATAAATAGTATATCTTACCGAGCAGTTTATATTTGTTAAGATTATTTATGACATACATCTTGATGAAATTGGGACTGTAAGATAATTGAAGGTATTATATTTGTGAGATATGTTTTTGGTTGGATCTTTTGGAATAATTGTTAAAGCCATTGATTTACCCCNATTTCCCCCCCCCCCCCCCTTTTCTCTCAGTTATTCTAACAGTAAAAAGATAAAATTTGAGTCAGATAAACTTGACATGTCTGTGAATGATGTTGAGAAGAACATTACTGCACATGGGTATTTAAGGCCCTTGTGAAATTTATTTCTAACATATTCAAGGATGGATAAACCTTAAGGAGATCTATCCAAATCTTGTAGCTAATATAACACAATGGAAGAAAACAAGATAATAGGTAAAAATAAGATATTCAACCTTTTATTATCATCAAAAATCATTTACAACAAACCTGCAACATGTTGTTTCACATGCCAATCATACATTCCAAGTACATAGGAATGATTACACTCAAAACCATCACAATCCAAACCAAGCTAAGCCAAATAATATTATGAGATCATCCCTATTCCTTAGGAACAATTCCATAAGGTTATAAAACCATCACAACATCTAGTTGACCTAGAAAATATTACATTCCCCAATAATTTAGAAAACGTATTACACCAAATACATCAGGACCCAAATATTTAGGAACAACCTCCAATGAAATATTTAAGAGATGTGATCACACAAAAAGGTTAGCCTCAAACACAACAATGAGATGGAATGATCATGCTCAGAAAAAATCATCGAAAGATTGGGAAACCAATCAAAAACACAATAACCAACTGGGAAAATGAAGAACATGGCATACACATGAAGAATCTTTCATAACTTTCATGCAATGAAACCAAATTATGTACAATCATAGGATAAGCTACAGGAAAAATCCAAGAACACGCTATCACAAAAGTAACAAAAAATAACAAGAACAGCTTGAACACTAACCGAAAAACAAAACTGTCCAACTAGAACAAAACAATAAACAAAAATGAAGGGAAATATTTTTGGTTGATGCAAGATTTCCAAGATCCTAAGATGCTCCTACATCAAACACCCCAGGTAAAATAAAATGTTCCATAAGAATAACTTATGAAATTTGTACATTCTGTGGAATATAAATCCCATGCTTGCTTTTGATCCAAACATACTCTTTATCTACAACTCTCTATCTCTCTACCTCTTCACTCTCATTTATTAGATCCATCAAGTTACCATCTTCTACACTCAATATATCATATCTCCTATCAAAATTAGAGCTCATATCACTACCTTCTCCATTTTTCATTATTGATCTACCTCTATTACAAACCTTCATATATTCAGCAACCAAGGTCCTCTCCTGCTCCACTTCACCCTTCTTACAGTTAGATACCAACTTTCCTTTATCAGATTTATCTTCAAGATCATTCTTCCTATCCATACTAACCTTTGTAGTCTGATTCTCTAAACAATAACTCTTCACCATACTCAAATTACTTGCAATTATCCCTTCTACTTCCTTAAAAGGAACAAGATTAAAATATTTTCCATCCTTCTATATTGTGACCAAGTTTCTTCTGCAATCATGAATATCTCCCTTATCAAATTGCCAAGGTATTCCCAAGAGAACATGACAAGTACTCATAGACACCACATCACATAACACTTCATCTCTGTAAGGTCCAATGCTGAAATTAACCAAAAAATTATCTTTTACCTCCACCATGTGATCATCTAAAAACAAACCTATCCCATAAGGACAATGATGTTTAAGTCTCTTCAATGCAAGATTTTGCATCATCTCTTCTGATAACAAGTTGTCATTTCTACCACTTTCCATAACAACCTTACAACTTACCTCCTGATTTGGAAACAATCCTAAAAAAATTCCTCCTTTGTAAAGGTTCAACTTCCTTTTTACTCAACATAACTCTCCTAAGCATAAGAGACTCTCCTATCTCAAGTTCAGCTTCATTTTCCACAACTTTACCAGCAGTTTTTTCCTCATGTGCCATTAGATTCTTTTTACCCATGTTATTACTAGATCCTTTAGAACATTTAAAATCCCTATGTCCTATGCCACCACATTTAAAACAAGTACCTTTGAACTCCTTTCTACCATTATGTTTTATATATATTCTATGATAAAATTCAACTTCAATAGTTTGCTTCTCTTTTCCATTGTTGCTAACTTGCTTCTCTCTTCCTCTAGAGTTACTTTGTCTTCTCTTAAACTTATCTTCTTCCATTAATGCATACTAATAAGCATCCTCAATATTATAAATCCTCAACATACTCAAATCATCTTGAATATTAAATCTTAGACCATTAACATACCTATCCACCTTCTCCTTAGATACTTCTTTGTGACTAGATCTGATAGTCATCTTATAGAATTATTCTGTGTATTCTTCCATACTCATGTCTTTATGCCTCAACTTCTACAAATTCTTGAACAACTCTAATTCATAATCCTGGGGAATGAATTTATCTTTTAACCTAGCAACCATTACCTTCCATATAGTGATTTTTTTCTTACCATCCTCCTCTCTATCTTTTTGTAATTCCTTCCACCATAAGGAAGCATGACCCTTCAACTTAGTTTGTGCTAACCTAACCCTCCGTAGATCTTTGATATCTGATATATTTTTGGTTGATGCAATATTTCCAAGATCCTAAGATGCTCCTGCACAACTTTGATAAGTTTGATAAAGAAGGGCATAGAGTACTTGAGGAAGCAGTAGTGAAGTACTTGTACAGATACAAGAGAGAACTAATTGAAATAACACGTGAACTATGAAAAAGTCTATATAACATTGTTGATGAAATAAAATAATATGAACTAGAAGGGGGCAAAGGGTTAAGAGGAAAAGTGCTAGATGATATATGTCTGGTTATTGCAGATAAAGAAATAAAAATAATTCTTAAGGACTTCAAGATAAAAATGTGGATGAAGTAAGACAAAGGATGTTGTTGAGGAAATACAAAAGATCATGAGATAATACCTTGAAAGGAACCAATATGATGTCAATCCTAAGACTTAAGGTGAAATTTTTGTTATAACTAAACTTGGTTTACCTACAGTTGATGTAAGTAGTATTCTAGAAGTGGAACAAGTTGACATAAATGTGATGGATGTTCCTGAGATTATGATAGAGAAAATGATAGAGGAGTAGGTCATTGAGAAGGAAGAGGTAATAGAGAAATAATTAGAGGAAGATATGACATAATAGGTAGAGGTTATTCAAACTCCTGATCAGATGAAATCAGTAGCAAAAGAGCCCAAGGAAGAAGGATGAGAGTAAGGTGATAACTGAGAAGGATAAGAGAGAAAAGGGAAAGAAAAGAGACACTGCCAAGGTAGTGCAATAATTTATGTAAAATTACACTATAGTGACTGATGTAGAACTATCTTAAAATCCAATTGAATTGTCAGTTATTTCCCCACTTCAAAAGATCAAACATGCATATATAGCAAAAGCACAAGACATGGAAGAAATCTTGAAGAATCACATAGAAGACAAAAATTTGTGTGAGTAGGCATCCAGTATATTAGAAAAGTTGATGACATAATTTTTCAAGGATGTAGTAGAAAAACCCTATGATAATCTCAGTAGCCTAATAAATGCAATAAGTACTCAATTTGAGTCATTTGAAGTCTGTTGAGATAAATGTTAGGAAAGAATTAAATGAGAAAAGGTTTAATGAGCTAAAAGGAATAATAGCATATGACAGAGTTATTTTGGACACCAATATTAAAGAAATTCAGGATGCACTGACTGAAGGTGGAAACATTTACACGTAATGCCTATCTATTTCAAAATTTGTTGAAGACATTGAGAAGAAAATAAAGAAATCTGAGCAGAAATTGGAGAAAAATTGCTCAATCATTTGATCCTTTGGGTGGTTCTACATCTGAACCGGAAGGTCAAGTAATCTCTCTACTTGAAAAAATCAAAGGTATAGAGAAAGAAAAATATAACATTATTGCAAGAGTGGGAGAACTTATAATTTTGATTGCCCCCAAACTCCAGACTCTTTTTAGTGTAGTGAAGGAGACACAAGTTGCCTTAGCTACATCAGCCCTAGTTAACTTGCAAGTTGTATATGAAAAAGTGTATATATTCAATGGCCACATATAATTTTTGAGATATCTTAAACATGGCTGGGACAAATTTCTACATCTATCGAAGACTATTTGTGCAGAAATATTGAAACTGATGTAAGTTAACAAGTTTTACATGTAAATATGTGGGTGTGTACATAGGTTTTGTATGAAAGAGTGTACGACATTTTGGCATGAGGGTCCCTTCCTTTTCTGTTGATGTCAAAGGGGGATAATAGGAGAGTTAAAATATTGAGCATATGCACATAAGTATTGGAAGACGTATTAGTCAGATGTTTTGTCATTGATATCAACATTTTGGTTGGATAGTTTGGACATAGTTTGGCTAGTCGTGCAATATGCTCATAGGTTTAGTGAGGTCTGTTTATTGAATAAAAGAGGTTTCACATGTTTTGGGATGTTTTAGATAGTCTTTAGATTGTTCATGTCAAGTTACAGATGTTGGCATGAAGATTGGGATATGTTATGAGGTCAGGTATGGTGAATGGAAGATAGTGTGACAAACAGTGTTGAAAGAGTGACTGTAATTGGTTCGGTGTGCACTACCAGGATGATATTTTTATTGGTGCACCTAAGTGTATGATTAATAAAGCATGATGTGTTCTCAATTGAAAAGGTTCATTATCTAGAGGTTCACAAGGTATTTTTAGATGTTAGAGTGTATTCTTATGTTATTCTTGGGGTTCGACATAAGAGATGCTGGAAAATATGATGATTTGGATGATGTTAGATGTTTTAGTGTTATTCATGATGTCTATGAATATTCTTGGATTATGTTCTTTCTGAGTTGGTGGTCCAAATTTTTTGTGGTGACAAAATTGGAGGATTTATTTAGTTAGTGATAATGTTTCTTTCGTTCTTGGCCAACTTGATAAGTAAATTGTTTTGTGCAAGTTTGAGGCATGATTTGTGGATGATTAATGAGATCGAGGTTGATGATAAGGGTAGTTTCAATTTTTTGGCTGACTTAGATGGTCTTAGATCAGGGTTTTTAGTGTGTGGATTTGAAGTTTTAAATTAGAGGTGAACCGACCTTGTTTATTCTTCAAGTTTGACGATATATATGTATATAATCTAGGGTTATTGCGGACACACAGATGTATCAGATCCCTTAGGAAGAAAGTGGCAGATTGGTTGGTGATCAAATTATTTAACTAAGAAAATGTAGAGAAGGGTTCAAATTTTTTTTGCATTTTACTTCATTAGAATAGACCCACGTATGATGTGGATGACATTATATAGATCACAAAATATTTAGATCATTATTGTGATCTTGTAGGGAAAATATCCTTCCTAAGGAAGTAACCCTTTCTTAGGGTTGTATACCTTTTATATTTGAGTAGTGAGCTCTAGGAAGTGTGCATGAATGCATGTGCATTCCCCTCATTTATAATAATTTATACTTCTAACAAGGTATGTTATTATTGTGGGAAATCAACCCCACCACGATGTTTCCCCTAAGAAGGTTTTTGTGATAAAAATATTTTTTTTATGTGTTGTGGATGTGTTTCTGATTCATACATGAAAGTTTACTTTATTTAGATCAGAAACAAGGGTATTAAGGTTTAAGAGTTTTAAAGTTTTAAAGTTTCAGAACAACTGATTCACCCCCCCCCAGTTGTTGGCTAATATATTTCCTACAATTGGTATCATAGTTTGGCCCCTTGGAGAAATCCTAACAACTTGAGGGTGATTTGAAGAT
Source organism: Thuja plicata (assembly GCA_018584345.1). NCBI lineage: Eukaryota > Viridiplantae > Streptophyta > Pinopsida > Cupressales > Cupressaceae > Thuja > Thuja plicata. The sequence continues at coordinate 310,865 of MU225379.1, forward strand.
GATAGCTTATAAGAAGGATAGTCCAAGGTTTGATGGAACCAACTACACCTTATGGAATAATCACATGATAGTTCATATCATATGCATTGATGAATATTTTTGGAAGATTAATAAGTCAACCTAATTGCTCCTACAACCCCTACTACTCCAGAAGAGATGAAGGATACCAAAGAAAACATCAGGGAAAAGGAAGCTTTATTGAGTGCCTTGATAGATTTTGAAATGACCAATGTCATGGATTCAGAAATGGCCAATGAAATTTAGGTGAATTAGGAGACTTTTTATGAAGGAGACAAGGAACTGAAGGTTTCCATGTTGTAGAGTCTGAAGGGTAAGTATGGAGCCTTAAAGATGAGTGAAGATAAGAATGTTGCCTCTTTCATGCTTAGGGTCAATGAGGTGGTATATGCTATCAAATGTGTTGGAGGTACTTTGGAAGAAGAATAGATTGTTTCCAAAGTACTAGTATCCTTTCCTTCTACTTATAGACACAAATTTGAAGCTATTGAGGAGATTCATACAATGACAAATGTGACAAGAGACAAGTTGGTTGTTAAGTTTACTGCCTTTGAGTTAATTGAATTTTGTGCTTCATTACCTAAGGTTGAAATAAAATTCAAAACTATTGTAGCTGAGAGATACGTGCAAAGATCAGACTCGGGAGAAGGATCCACAAGAATATTGTCAAGATATGATAAATAGATGAAAGGGATTGAAGAAGAAGAGCAATAACTTCAAGAGTTTGAAGCACTGATTGGTATAATATTGCTAAAAGGTTCTAGTAAGTACAAAGGATATATGTCCCTCAAGTATTTTTCATGCAATAAGATAGGATATTTTTCATCTAGATTTCCAAAAAGGGTTCCTAAATACAATAATTAAAAACCTATTGTTACAAAGAAGTGTTACCATGTTATTGATGAAGGACTTAAAGATGATGAATCTAATGATGCTAAGAAGAGTGATAATGTATTTACATTCATTTATATCAAAGAAGATTAGCTAAATCCTGGAGATCCTATAACTACTAGTTCTAATGGTTGTGTTGTTGAAGAGAAAGCCCTAGTTGTTCAAGTTGTCAAAGAGGATAAATGGGTGATTGTGATGCAGTCAAAGATTGAGAAACCTCAAGGGGATCGATCCAAATCCTACAACCAATACAAGAAAATGAAAGAAACAAGACATGAAGAATAAGATGAGAGATTCAACTTTTTTTTATCATTGGAAAACCATTTACAACAGACCTGCACATGTTGTTTCGTATGTCAGTCATACATGCCAAGAACACAATCTTGATTACACTCAAAACCCTCACAATCCTACCCAAGATAAGAAAATAAATGTTATGAGATCATCTCTTTTTTCTTGGGAATAATTCCATAATATTATAAATCCATCGCAACATCTAGTCCTCCAAGAAAAAATTACATTCCCCAATAATTGAGAATTTGTTTTACAACAAATAGGTTAGGACCCAAATATTTAGGAACAACCTCAAATGAAATATTTGAGAGATGAAATCATAAAATAACATCATCCTCAAACATAACAATGAGATGGCATGATCACTCTTAGAAAAATCCACTAGAAGGTCGAGAAACTAATTAGAAACATAACAACCAACCAGGAAAATGAAGAACAAGATAGACACACAAAGAATCTGCCATAACTTATGCGTAATGAAACCAAATGATGTGAAATCATAGGATAAGCTCCAAAATAAATGCAATAACATGCTTTCACAACCACAACACAAAATAACAAGCACAGATCAACCATTAATAGAAACACAAGGCTAATCAAACAAGAAACACAAAATATGTTTGTTTGATGCAAGATTTCCAAGATCCTAAGATGATCCTGCATCAGACACCCTAGGTAAAATAAAATGTTCCATAAGAGAAACTTATGAAAATTTGACAAGTCGTGGAACATAAATCCCATGCTTGATTTTGATCCAAACGTCCTCTTTATCTTTAACTCTTTGTCTTTATACCTCTGCATTATCCTCTTTCAGATCCATCAACTTACTCCTCTCTATACTCCCTTTATCATATCTTCTATCAACACCATAATTAAAATCACTACCTCCTCCCTTTTGCATAATTGATCTACCTCTGTTACAAACCTTTATCTATTCAAAAACTAAGTTATTTTGTTAATTCACCTCACTCTTCTTACACTATGGTAATATTTTTCCATCCTCAAATCTACCTTCAAGATCCTTCTTCCAATCCGTACTAACCTCTATAGTTTGCTTCTTCGAACAATAAATATTCACCATACTCAAATTCCTTGCACTTGTCCCTTCTTTATTACTTCAAAGGAACTCGAGAAATATTTTTTCCATCCTTCTCTATTGTGACCAAGTTACTTCTGCAATCATGAATAGCTCCTCTATCAAACTGCCAAGGTCTTCCCGATAAAATGGGACAAGTACTCATAGACACAACATCACATAAAACTTCATCTTTGTAAGTTCCAATGCTGAAATTAACCAAACATTTCTCTTTCACCTCCACCGTGTGATCATCCGAAAACTAACTTAAAACATAAGGATAATGATGTTTAGGCCTCTTCAAATAAATCTTCCACACTATCTCTTCTAATACCAAGTTATCAGTGTTACCACTGTCCACAACAACCTTACAACTTTTACCTCCTGATTTGTAGAAAGTCCTAAACAAATTCCTCCTTTTTAAAGGTTCAAATTCCTTATTACTCAACATGACTCTCCTAAGAATAAGGGACTCTCCTATATCAGGTTATGCTTCACTAACCACTATTTCATTAGTAATTTGTTCTTCATGTACCATAAGATCATACTTTCCCAAGTTTGTACTAGATCCTTCAGAACATTGAAAAGCCATATGTCCTATGCCACCACATTTGAAACAATTACTATTGAACTCCTTGATCAGATTCAAATTCAATGGTTTTCTTTTTTTTATTGCTGCTAGTTTGTTTCTCTCTTCCTCTACGGTTACTTTGTCTTCTCTTCAACTTATCTTCTACTCTCAATGCATACTGATAAGCATCCTCAATAGTATAAATACTCAACATACTCAACTTATCCTAAATGTTAAATCTCAGACCATTAACATACCTAGCCACCTTCTCCTTAGATAATTCTTTGCAACCATATCTAATAGTCATCTTATAGAATTACTTTATGTATTCTTTCAGACTCATGTCTTTATGCATAAAGTTTTGCAACTTCTTGGACAACTCTAATTCATAATCCTCAGGGATGAATTTATCTTTTAACCTAGCAATTATTACCTTCAATTTAGTGATCTTTGTTTCACCATGCTCCTCACTATATTTCTGTAATTTGTTTCACCATTAGGTAGGATGACCCTTCAACTTAGTCTGTGCTAAGCTAACCCTCTATGGATCTCTGATGTCTTCAATCTCAAAATAGTCTTCTAGTTCTCTAATCCAATCTATCAAATCCTTAGGATGTAATGAACTAGAGAAAATAGAAACATCCATCCTATGAATTTTACTTACTTGTGCCATAGCTCTCAATAACCTTTCATAATTTGTGGGGATCTCATTATCTATAGTTTCAAGATCTTCAACATCCTCCTCAAATTGTTCTTTGGTCTCATGATTCCTCCTCAATCTAGTCAACACATTTCTGATCTCATTCCTCATCTCAACCCTAAAGTTATCCATCATTTGCTCCAACCTTCTAGGGTTCATCCTTCTAGGTGGCATCTTCCAATCCTAAGGTGAAACTCTAAAAAATCAGTAAAAACCCTTCCCTATCCACCTTACACAAGTCCTTTATTATTTTGAGTCATATCTTCACTCTGCCACTAACATAGACAAGGTAGGAGGGCCTAAGGAAAATGATCAGTCCAACCTTGCAGCAAGAGTTACACAGAATAAACTCAAATATTTTGAGAAGTAAACACACAGATCTAGAGTATGGAACACATATGCAACCTTTCCATTAATAGATAAAACTAATATAAATTTTTTCAATAGTATTCTAACATTCCCATCTCTAATATCAGGGACTTATTACAAAGAAGGCCTACTTATTCTTCCTAACCTACGAATACTAAAAAAACTTCTTCAATCCATAACTCACTACTCAACTACCCCAAACAAGATACAAGTCACAATATAAATACATGACCGAGACCAAACAAGTCATCCTCAAGATCACATTTTCCAAGATAAACAAAACATGTTACCAACTAACTACCCAATCGGTCTCAGATCAAGAGATATTTAAGAAAAAATAAAATCACAAGGAGAGATCATACAAAAAATTCAGCCTAACATGTATCCACATAGGAAAATGAGCCATAAGCACCACCGAATAAGGAAATCCAACCGAAGACCTAAACACTAACCAGTTCAGAAACATGAAGAACACATTCTAAACATAGCTAAAGAATTCAACATAACTCGAGCGTAATAACTTCAAAAGGGTTGTGATCATAGGATAATATTCCTAATGATATAATGGACAAAAATATATGACTACAACCACCAAGGACCTATAGAACTCAACCACAATAGGAAACACTGCAATCAAAGACCAGGAACATAAAAAATCAAATGTTTTTAGTTGATGCAAGATTTCAATGAAACCCAAGATGCTCCTGCATTAGACATTTGGGGTTATTTGAAAAGTGATCCTCTCACTTTTCTATGATGAAGGAAAACCCAATGGGTTTAAATGCACCTGATAAATACATGAAGAATACTCAGCCAGTTTATTCTTCCACTTAACAAGATATTCCTCATACTACTTTCCTCTAGTGCTTCGACCAATTCTGGTATCCAAGATTTGTTCAACCTCCTCCTTCTGCTTCTTAGGATACTATAATTCACTCTCTAATCCATCTCCTTTACTTATATCTGATGCATGATATCATACAAGTTTTCTATGTTGAATATACTTGATATGTCCATGTTCTCTAGTAACTCAACTTCATAAGAATTGCATGAATAAAACTTTCTCAAGATCCTACAAGGTCCAAAATTCTTTATCTTCAACTTACTATAGGTACCAACTGGAAAGGTAATTTTTCTTAGGAAAACCATCACTTCATCACCAACTTCAAACTCCTTATGTTTCCTCTTCCTATCAGCTTTGTCTTTATACTTATCATTCATGCCTTCCAAATTTTTCTTAACTCTATCATGAAAATCTTTAATATGATCGGTAAACATTTGTGCTTCAACACTCCTCTTTTCTTCAACATCAATAGCCATCAATTATTCTACTCCTTTAGGATGTAAACCATAAACAATCTCAAAAGGTGTTCTCCTAGTACTCTTGTTCACTGAATTATTATAAGAAAACTCTACTTGTGCCAAAACCAGATCTCAATTACCTACCTTCTCACCAACCAAGCATCTGAGTAGATTACCCAAGCTCCTCTTAACAAATTTAGTCTGTCCATCAGTATGTGGGTAAAATTTAGAACTAAACTTCAATTTTGTGTTAATTTTCCTCCAAAAATAACCAAGAAACTTAGTATCCCTATCTGAAACAATGCTCTTAGGTAACCATGCAATCTAACAATGTCCTTGAAAAATAAATCATCTATATGTACTGATTCTAATGTCTTTTTACAATGAATGAAATAAGCCATCTTTGAAAACATATCAAACATGACAAATACTCACTCATTACCTCTTTGAGTCTTTGGAAAACCAAGCACAAAATCCATGCTAATCTCCTACTAAGGCTTCTCAGGTACAAAAAATGATGTATACAATCCAGTATTCTAACTATTCCATTTAGCAACTTGACAAATCCTACACTTTTGAATGAAATTCCTAACATCATTAGGAATCCATGGCCAATAATACCACTTCTTGATAATTTCCCTTGTCTTATCAATCCCAAAATGTCCAACTAATCCTCTGTAATGTGTAGCCTTAATAAAACTTTCCCTCATAGATGCTCTTGGTATATACAACTGAACTCCTTTGAACAATAATCAATCATGTATGAAATAATCCTACCAAGAACTCCTATCAGTAACCAAAGGTTCCATACAATATTTCCAAGGTTCAACAAAGTCAAGATCATCCTTATACAAACTCTTCAATTCATCAAATCCAAGCACTCTCACCTTCATCTCTATCATAAGATTCCTTCTTCTACTCAAAGCATCAACAACTTTGTTAGACTTACCACTCCTATTCTTCAACACAAATGAGTAACTCTATAAGAATTTAACCCATCTCATATGTCTCTAATTCAACTTACTCTGACTATGAAAATATTGTAAAGCCTGATGATCAGTATACAAAACCAAGTCCTTAGGCAATAAGTAATGTTGCCACTTCTTCAAAGCTTGAACAATAACATAAAATTATTGATCATAAACATAATAATTTATCCTTGTATCATTCAAATTTTCACTAAAGTAACCAACTAGTATACCTTCTTGACTTAGTACTGCTCCGATTGCACTTCCACTAGCATCAGAATCTACCTGAAATACCTTATTGAAATCTGGTAGGGCTAACACAGGTTGTTCAGTTACCTTTTGCTTCAACAAATCAAATATATTTGTGTTCTATGTGTCCATTTGAATTACTTCTTATCTTAACATAAGGAGGGTCAGTAGATGGGGCCAAAGGCACTCCCAAACACAAAACTAGCTTGAAAAATACAACATGGAAGCTTTAAACACAAAGAGGGAGAGAAGAAATATAGAGACTTTTATTTATTTATCAACCTTCATACATGTCGTGCTACGAGGCCTTCCTAGTTATGACCATATACATTCAAAACAATCAAATAAAAATCCTCATGCATGCAAGATCCACAGTCTCTTAGCTTTCTTCGTTTACAGTTCACTATCAATCTATCTCCTCTCATCTCCTCTCTAATCAATGAACAGAAAAAATACATTTATACAAGAGGAAACCAAAAAGGTCAACCCTAAAAGGTCCCAAATATCCACATAGAAAGAAGAAAAGACCTAGATTTAGGTCCAGACATTCCCCAATGAGAGATCCTAAATTAATGCTAGGACTAAAATTAACTGTAGATATTAGCCAGAAGAACCAATAGTCAAAACCCTACTCGGTGAGATAGGAACAAAAAGAACCACCGAGCAGACAGGAATATCTATTGAGACCATTTGGTGAAACCAAACCAAAGCAAATAACTAAGTTGAAAAGGAATCAAGCCTTCCACCGAGAACTCCAAAGAAGTTTATTGAATGTCTCCACCAAGCTACCGAGCTCCAAAAGTAAAACATATTTTGTTTGATACAAGATTGCCATGTACCCAAGATTCTCCTGCATTAGACACCTAGCATTGAAAATAAATGATTATGGAAATCATTAGTAAGGTATAACCTAAACTGAATCCAACTCAGATTGAGAAATCCATGTAGAATCTTCCATCGGTCTATTCTTCCACTTTACCAAGCATTCTATGTAATCATTTCCTCTTGTGTTTTTGCCAATTCTTTGATCCAAAATCGATACAACTTCTTCTATCTATTTCTTAGGATAATCACTCAGTACTATCACTTCTTTATCAGGTTCATGAAACTCATAAAAATATGAAATATTGAATATAGGTGATATATCTATGTGATCGGGCAACTTCAATTCATAAGCATTTCCACTATCAAACTTCCTCAAGATTTTACAAGGACCAAATTTCTTCATCTTCAATTTACCATGTGTGCCAACAGGAAATATACCTTTCTTAAAATGAACCATCACTTCATTACCAACCTCAAAAACCTTATATCTTCTTGATCCATCTACATTATCCTTGTATTTCTGATTACTTTGTTCCAACTTATGTTTCACTTCCTCATGTAATGTCTTCATAAACTCAGAATTTTTTTCTTGTTCAACACTTCAATTCTCTTCTCCAGCAATATCTCTCAAGTCTGATATACCTCTTGGTTGTGTGCCATTAAAAATTTGAAAGGGTGTCTTTCCAGTACTCCTATTCACTAAATTATTATATGCAAACTCTTCTTGTGCTAACATCACATCCCAATTACTCAGTTTGTCTCCAACTAAGCATCTCAACAAGTTACCCAAACTTCATTTTAAAACCTTTGTTTGTCCATCAATCTGTGGATGAAATGTAGAACTATACTTCAACTCAGTGTCTAGCTTTTTCCAAAGTATTTTCCAAAAATAGCCAAAAAACTTATTGTCTCAATGAAGATCGCAAGCACAAAGTTGAAAGGTCATGCATCCTCAAAGGAGAAAAAGGTGTGGTGTGGACTTCAAATTTGACAAAAAACTTAGTTTAATCCTTATGCATACTCATCTTAATCCAGCTTTTCACTATACTCAAGAGGATTAAACTGTGGTGCGGACTTCAAATTTGTCAAAGCTTGTGGGAGGCTTTATTCTCCTAGATCCATCACAGGTGCAAGTGCAACTTCTACCTACACTTCTTTGACTTCATCATCACTAACATTCTCAAGATGCCTTTCTCATCGCTGAGGTGTCTCAACAACTTCCAATCTAGCAGCAATCTACCTTAGCATATCATCTAGGCCTAGATATGCATCTCGCTTCCCTCGAACCATCTTGAAATCCTCTTTAATTGTAGGTCAGATCACAATTTGCTACCCCACAACAATAACTAATTAGGATATACAAGAAGGAACCTTATATCTAACCTCGCTCTGATACCACCTGATGTAAGGAGGGTCGGTAGATGGGGCCAAAAGCACTCCCAAACACCAAATCAGCTTGCAAAACACAACACAAAATCTTTAAACAAAGAGAGGGGGAGAAGCAATGCAGAGACTTTTATTTATTTATCAAACTTCATACATATTGGGATATGAGGCCTTCCCGGTTATAGCCATATACATTCAAAACAATCAAATAAAAATCCTCATGCATGCGAGATCCATAATCTCTCAGCTTTCTTCATTTACAAATCACTATTAATCTATCTCCTCTCATCTCTTCTCTAATATATGAACAGAAATAATACATTTATACAAGAGGAAACCAAAAAGGTTAGCCCTGAAAGATCCTAAAGATCCACATATGAAGAAGAAATGACCTAGATTTAGGTCTACACATTCCCCAATGAGAGATCCTAAATTAATGCTAAGACTAAAATTAACTGCAGATGTCAGCCATAAGAACCAACAGTTAAAACCCTACTTGGTGAGACAGGAACAGAAAGAACCACTGAGAAGACAGGAACAACTACTGAGACTATTCAGTGAAACTGATCCAAAGCAAATAACTAAGTCGACAAGGAACCAAGCCTTCCACCGAGAACTCCAAACCAGTTAATTGAATGTCTCTACCAAGCTACCGAGCTCCAAAAGAAAAACATATTTTTGTTTGATACAAGATTTCCATATACCCAAGATGCTCCTGCATTATATCACCCCTCATTGTCTCAGTCATAGCATTTCAAACAAAAGTAAAATTCCTAATGACCTTCCTATTAAAAATTTCCAGGCCATGAAATGATCTTACCTAATTAACACATTCATGTTCAAAACACTAAACATTTGCTCTAACCTTCTTAAGATCCATCTTAAAACCTTCAAACTAAATAAAAAAATCCAAGTATACAAGCTCATTCTTCATAAAAGTACACATCTTCAAATTTATCAGAAACTTCTCCTCTCTTAACCTCTACAATACTTGTCTTACATGCAATAGGTATTCCTCTTTTGTCTTACTAAAAATCAGAATGTCATCCAAATAAACTATGACAAATGTACCCAAAAATTCCTTCATCACTTCATTCATTAGGCTCATGAAAGTACATGGTGCATTAGCCAAAGAAAAAGGCATTACCAACTACTCATATAAACCTTCATTAGTCTAAAAGGCAATCTTCCATTCATCACCTTCTCTTATTATGATCTGATGATAATCAATCTTTGTGAAATACTTATCTCAACTCAATAAATCCATTATGTCATCCATCCTAGGTAAAGGAAGCTGGTACTTGATAGAAATCTTGTTTATTTCTCGAGAATATGTACACATCCTCCATTGTCTATCCTTCTTAGGTGCCAATACTACAGGTACTACACAAGGACTCAAACTTTCTTTGATTAATCCTTTCTACAACAACTCATGTACTTGTCTATTCAATTCCTCATTTTCTATTGGTGTTAATCTATGAGCTTCTTTATTAGTCAACCTAGCGCCAGGAATTAGATCCATGAAATGACTGATACTCCTAACTAGTGGAAAACCATCAGGTACATTATCTGAAATCACATATGGATACTCATCCAACATGTCCTTAATCTCTTGAAGGTATTCACCTCTCAGATCTATATCTACAGTCTTCTTTGGAACAATAGAAAAATAAACATTCTCATGTCTCATACCTTCCAATAATTTCCTTCCATCAACCATGCAAATTATATAACTAGTACAAACTTCCCCTTAAAAGGTTCTTCCAAAGGAAACATTCTTTGTTTCATACCATTAGCCACAAAAGTATGTGTATTTCTTCTTCTATTATTTATAGCTTGTCTATCATACTACCAAGGTCTACCCAATAAAACATGGCATACATCCATAGGCATTATGTCACACAATACTTCATCATGATATTTCCATATTTTCATCTTAACCCAACATTGTTCAGTAACCAACACCTTGTGATCATCTTATATCCATGAAATCTCATAGGATTTAGGATGTTTCAATCTCTTCAACTAAAACTTGTCTACCATTTCCTCAAATGCTAAATTCTAAGAACTACCACCATCAACAATAAGCTTACATATCTTACCACTAATAAGACATCTAGTTCAGAACAGGTTCTCTCTTTGCCAAGGGTTCTCCATATTTTCATCATGGTGCAAGGTTCTCCTCATGATCAATGTCTCTCCCTTTTCAACTTAATTATTGTTAACTGATTCAGAAGATCCCTCTTCTTCACCAAGAGCTATCCTTATATTACTTTCAGTCCTCTTTTTATATCCACCTTGTTTTCATTCAAAGTCCCTATGACCTTCTCCACCACACTTGAAACAAGTGCCCTTAAACACCCTTTTATCATCTTGTTAGTATCCCTCATCCCTATAGACACCTCTGTAATAATTCCTTTTAGGAGTTTTCTCCTTTGCCTTCCCTTTATCACGGTCACCAACCGATCTACCACCTTTGTCTCTCTAAAATCTTCCACCTTTGCCTCTTTGCCTTTTTTCTTGTCTTCTACTTAACTTGTATTCATCCTTTAGGGCATAATGATAAGCATCTTCCACATTCCCAATCCTGATCATACTAAGATCCTCTTGTACTAACATCCTCAAATTGTTCAAGTACCTTGCAACTATCCCTACTTCATCCTCCTTAAAGCCAAATATGATATCCATACTTGTAAAAATCCTCTTTGTATTGTTTCCCATTCATATCCTTTTGTCTCAAATTATGCAACCTCTTAATCAAGTTGACCTGATAATCAGAGGGTAAAAAATTTGCCTTCATCTTGTTCACTGTACTATCCTAGGATTTGATCTTCTCTTTACCTCTACTCCTCCTATCATTATTCAAATGATCCCACCAAAGTGAAGCATGAACTCTTAACTTATTACAAGCATACTTTACCTTCTTTTCTTCATCAATACCTTCAAAATAAAAGTATTTTCCATAGTTGAGATCCAATCCAACAACTCATCTGCATCCAATCTTCCATCATAATCTGGTGGATTAAAGTGTGGTCTTGTATTAACCCTAGTAAGGGCTTTAATAAAACTTTCTTCTCCTCGATCCAATTCAAGTCATTCTTGGGCTTCTCCTTCAACCTATTCTTTATTTTCTTCTTCAACAACACTCATTTCTTCAATATTTTGACCTCTCCTTTGGGTCATTTCAACCGCTTCCAATCTAGCAGCAATTTGTCTCAACATTTCAAAAAAATAGGGTCTACACATCTTCTACCTCTAGCACCTCTCCTAGCCATCTCAAACAAATCCTCTACAATCGCAGGCCAGATCCTTATTTTGCTACCCCATGAAAAACCAAATCAGGAATCACACACTTAGGAGACATGATCTCCCCACCGCAATTAAAAACCTTTACTTTGATACCACTTGACCCAGACAAGGTAGGAGGGTCCAAGGAAAATGAACATTCCAACCTTGCAGCAAGAGTTACACAGCAAAAACTTAAATATTTTGATAAGTAAACACACAGATCTAGAGTATGGAACACATATGAAGCCTTTTCATTAATAGGTAAAAATGATACAAAGTTCTGCAATAGAATTCTAACATGCCCAACTCCATGCCAGAGACTTATTACAAAGAAAAACTACTTATTCTTCCAAACCTACAATTTCTAAAAAATATTTCAATCCCTAACTCACTGCTGAACTACCCCCTAAAAAAGATCCAAGGCCCAACATAAATATATTATCGCGACCAAGCAAGTCAGCCTCAAGATTACATTTTCCAAGATAAATTAAAAGTGTTACCAACTAACTACCTAGTCTACCTCAAATCAAGAGATCTTTAACCAATGATTAAATCATAAGGAGTGATCATACAAATAGGTTGGCCTAACACGTATCCACATAGGAAAATGAGCCATAACACCACTGAACAAGGAAACCCAACTAAAGATCCTGACCAGTTCAAAAATATGAAGAACACAATCTAAACACAGCCATAGAATCCCACATTACTCAGGTGTGATAAATCCAAAAGAGTTGATATCATAGGAAAATATTCCTAATGATCTCATGAACACAAATCTACAACCACAACCAAGGATCTATAGATCTCGATCGTGACATGAAACATTGCAACTAGAGACCAGGAATAGAAAAAATCAATTTTTTTTGGTTGATTCAAGATTGCAATTAAACCCAAGATGCTCCTACATCAAACACCTCACGATCAACAATTCTAAGGACTCACAAGTTAGGAACTCAGATCTACCAACATAGGAATCTCAACCTCACTCTCAGCTTCATTGAATGGTCCATAAACTTTGTTGTAGGCTGGAGATTTCTAATATGTTGTGCTAGCTCATTGTGATTTCCTTTAATATTATTGTTGATATCCTCTGTAAACTCTACAAAATTACACAATCTTGTGTACATTGTTGTAGCTTTCTTCAAAATTTCCTTCAAATTTTAAATAAATTCTGATAATTAAACTTTCAAAACTGTAATCTTGGTTAAAAATTGTTGTACAATGTTGTCTTCCAGTTTCTTCATTGCATTATTGGTTAGTCTTTCCTCCAAATCTTTTCCTGATTGATTGATTTCATCTATATAAGCTTTCAGTTGGTAAACTAATGACTCTTCTTCATCCATAGTAACATCTAGCATAAGATCTTCAAATAGATCTAATGTTCTACTTAAGACTCTATTCTTCTCTTTCTTTTCTTTTTCCTTATCCAATTTGGCCTTCTTGTCTAAAACTCTTGCATATTATTTTGTGTCCTTATTCTTCTTAAATTTCCTCAAATCCTATTTGAGGATCTCAAACTCAGATTCACCATCATCTACATTTTTATCTTCTTCTTCTTCCAATTCTCTCTTCCTTTTACCTTTTGCATCTTTTTGCTCCTTCTTTTCATCTTTTTTTTTATCATCATCTTCTCCATATTTCTTCTCTTCATCCTTCTTTTGTTCTGCTTCATCTTTCTTTTCTCCCTTGGGATGCTTCTCACTGGTGTCTAGTTGCTTATCTCTAATATCTGTTGTATTTTGCTGCTTCTCGATGCTTTTTTCCTTCTTGGTACCTATTTGTTCCATATTTGTAGGTGAATGTTGCTTCTTAGCTAATATAGGGTACTTCTCATGTAAGACTTCATATTGCTTATCCATTTCCTGTAGGATTTCTTCTATACTCTATAGTAAAGGGTCTGGTAAATTTCCTTGTGTTACCTATATAGTGACATGTTCATGAATATGTTGGTCCTTTGTAGTCTTCTCTATTGTAACTTTATCATCTTCTCTTCCAATAGATACTTGTACTAAATCTTCCTATTGCTTAGTTGACTTCTCCAATTCTTTCGTAATATCCTCAATAATAACTACATCTTTGGCTGTTGACATATCAGTTGCATTAGGTGCATTATTGATAAGATCACTTATAGTAAATGTATCATCTACATTTGATGTCCTGCCTCTGAATAGGCTCAATTCTGCTCTTCATTTAGTACTTTATTCCATACTTCAATTATGTCTTGTTCTAATACAGATTCATCATTAGCTAGAATAATAGTTGTTAGGTTTTTTTTTCTAAACTTTGGCTTGTTCTTATCCATATACACTTCAACATCATTCTATGATAACTTTGGCAATAGGTTCTTCACGATTTTTTTTCTCAGTTCCTCAAATCTGTGATAGGTTGAATCTCATCTTGTCAATAAGGTCTCATATAATTCTCTAGGAACATTATCCTTCACATCTCCAGGATATTTGTTGTACTTAAGAAAATGTTGAATAATAGTATCTTCTATCAATTTCTTATCTTCCTCTATCAATTTTGCAAAATCAGTGAGATTTATTCTCCCAACTAATCTTTTCTTAGTTATGTACTTTGCCATTTCGATCAGGTTCGTTGGAATCTTGAATTATTTTCTACCTGGTCGCTTTCCCCATGTCATGATCTCCTTCTCTGATTCAGTGTCTCCTTCATTTGTGTCAATTTGCTTCACAGTAGCAGGGGGAGTCTTCTTCTAACTTATGGTGGTTCTCCTCTTAGATACTTGAGGTTTTGATTTCCTCCTTTTAGGCATTTTCCCTTTTGGTGTCTCCTCAATATCTTTTTCTTCTTTACCAATAGTTTTAGGTGTGGTCATTTCTGCTTCCACTTCTTGAACTTCATTGTCCTCAATCTAATGAATAGCTGGTAGGGGTTTTATTTATTATTTCTCTTCTATCTCCTTTGGTTGTGTACTACTTTCACCTTCCCCACTTCCATACTTAGATGTCAAATTATTAATCATTTGTTATTTCTTCTTCTGAATCTTAGGCTTCTTTACGTCTAATGTAATCCTTTTGTAGGCTTCCTCAAATGTACCAAAATTATTAACTGTTGTATCCTTTGGTTGTTTCAATATGTATTCAACGCATCCATTTATATCTTTCTTTGTAACTTCATAACCGAATGTTGGAATCCAAGATGCCCTTGGTTCCACAGGTTGGATTATGCATGTGTCAATGTCTACAAGAAAACAAATAGAATCTTTATACTTCTCTACTACCAATGGGGATATTCGATATACTTTTTGCAATCTGATTTGAAATTCCTTGAAATATCCCCACATGATCTTATTAAACTCGTCTCCTAATTTCTCAATATAATCATTAATTTGGTAAAGTATTGGTACATCTGTACTCTAATTTACTTCACCTTTTCTTGAAAAGAAATTCTTAATATAAATGTATAAACAAATAAGTAGAGATCCAAACTTAACCTCTTGTTTTGTAGTCTTCTTCAATATTTTCATGTTGGAAAATAGCTAGTTTCTCATCATATTTGATAAATCATAATTATTGCCTAATTTGGATATCTTGTAGGCTATATACATAACACTACCTGGTATGTTGTTTGGTCGACTATACTGGTAGACTTTATATCCAATGATCATTGTTACAAACTGAGTTTCTAAGTCCTTGACCTTGTGTACTCTCATTTCTCTCCCATCCTTGGATGTTTCAGTTATTTTCCTTAGCTCATCCATATTTCTTACTTGTATGGTACATTCTTTACCTTCATTCAGTAATCTAGTGACCATATGAATTAGGTCCTTTTTTATTCTGACTGGCTCGTCTCCATCTAACCACAAATATTCATCGTGTACGTAGCTGAAAACATATTTGATCAAATATTTATTGAAAAATTTAGGTATGAATACCATGTGTATTAATTATTTCAACTCTGAATTCTTATTCTCATCCTTCAATATGTTTTTTTCACATAACTCATCGTAGTAAATCTTCTTAATCTCTGCATAACCCAATTCAATAATTTTGTTGTGAATAAACATTCTTATGTCTTCAATCAAAATTACCCTCTGTGGTAATGATGATAGGGCTCCAATGTGATCCTTTTCTGCTACCTTCAAGGGGCACAACTTAAAATTGGGTGATGGCTTGATGAAAAGTGGTAGGTTAGATTGGGGTTATTTCATATATAAATTGTTCTTGGTTTCTTCAATGGTGTTCCTCACCCAAGTGACCCCAAGTGCCAATATGCCACTAACCTATCCCTATGACTTCTCCCAACTCCCTTACTATTATAGGGATTCAATATGGATTAAAATATGACTCCATCAATGTTCAAGTGGTTCTTGAAGTCCTACTCCAAGATCTTAACCTCAATTCACACTCTAGGCTCTCTATCCTTATAGCCCTAACTAGCGAGTTTTTCCCAAATAACTTTATGCTTTCCCAAAACACATCCAAAATAAATTACATATTTAGATACCCATTATCCTTATACACAATATATCAAAATATTTGGTATTTTTACTTTGGACCAACTATCCCAAAAACTGACTATTCACTGTCTACAAGAGGGCTAATTTGGGTGCATTTACAAAGGAAGTACCATTTCTATTTTCTTCCCTAACATTAAATTTTACAAAAAGTCTAGAAATGGTCTAAAACTAAGGATTATCAAATTTTTTTGGCAATAGCATGTTTCCCTATGGGGTTTCTATCATACCCTCACCAAATTGCTCCAAAAACTAGGGCCTTCTAGTTTTCACCCTTCCACTCACTTCCAGAACCCCTCCTTCAAGATTCACCATGTATTTGACATATAATTTTTCTGACTCAAACAAAAATATGCCCTCCTTAAGTTGGATATCTTGCTGCTACACTCTAGCAAGCAATTTCATGAGGTTTTCTTCACTATTCTTGGTGATCACCATATCAAATCAACTTTTCTGCAACATATAATGTTAGTAAAAAATTTTAAATGTTAAATATGCATCATTCCATGAGAAACAACAATCACATTCATGGAATGATGCTTTCACATTGAGGAATTTAACAAAACCACTAAGAAAAATAGAGATTTAGTGAGTGCAGTCAATCCAAATTGATTGAAATGGAAACAATAATACTTCAAAGCATCAAAACATGTCTTATACAACCCTAATATGTACTCCAAGAATCAACAAAATGAATGGAATGAAATAGAGATCAAAACATGCCAAAGAAAGTTATGAAATTCTAAATTTTATTGCCATTTTGAGTAGAAATCTGTACATTTCATCTCCAATTCGTACCATTCTCTCTTCCAAGCATTAAATAAAATTCCTATCAACTTCCTCAACCAATCTGGGTTGGTTGGAAGGCTTAGTTAAGTCTAAAAACATTAAAACACCATTTTCCCTCCTAAATGCACA
>MU225379.1:328344-359044 GCA_018584345.1 Thuja plicata
AGATCCCATTTGGCACTATTGGCCACCCTTACATTGTTTTGGTCCTAAGTCCTTTGCCAGGACTTCCAGGACTTATAATATTTAAATTAAATTGTTTATTACATATTGCCATTATTGGCCTCAATATCTCCCAATTTAATTTTAGGAATTCTTTAGATCCACTACCTCCATTTGGTTCCAAGGTGGACTTAGGTGTTTGGAGAGGTGCTCCTACACCATGGCTTTTCATTGATACTGATGACTACTAGGTTTTGAAATCTTGCTGCCATGGTTTTCTGCAAAATTCTCTTGAAAACTTCAAATGTCCACTAAGACTTTTGTTATGGATTTTTTGCAACTCTGCTAACTAGGGCACGAAAACACTCTTCATCTCTTCTGCAATAATTTCTTGTTGATGGTACTTTAAAATAGATTGCTCTAAGTTCTTACATACTGCTCAAACGATTGCTTCAGAAAAGTAGTGTAGCAAATGAATAGCGTTGACACATATTTATTAACCAAAAAGTGCTTGAATGGCTATTATGATAATAAATGCTCTCAACAATAACTTTTGTACCAATAATCATTCCTTCTATTTGATAACTATATGTTTTCAATGATAACTATATATCTTCAAAATGATAAAATAATCTTGTCTACTACTAACCAATTTCATTATGAGTTCCAGTACATCTTTACATGCTGATATAAAATTCAATCATAACATTTTGTAAAGGGACAAATAGATTTAACAATTTCTTTTAGGTCCCTAAGCAAAACTTACTTGCTTAGTTTGATGATGAATCCTCTAGACTGGAGGTTGGAGGGTTATCAATTTCTCATTTATTCCTTCCTTCTTGACCCAAATATTCACCATGTCATTCTTCACATGTTCTTGATTCACTATTGTTTTTCCTTTGTTGTTTTTAATTTCTATCTTGGCAGTACCAATAGTTTTATACTATATCTCCATACTTATGACAAATAAAACATACCATTCCTGTTGATCTCCATGGTCCTGAATTTATTCTTGGATTTCTCATTTTACATTGTTCAACTTTATGTCCATATTGACTGCATGTGTAGCAGTAACCTGCAAAACTTCCTTCTGATGATGTGCTATTAGCTCTTGATTTGCATTTTTTTTCTTGATATCCAAACTTATTATAATTGTAGCAATGTCCAACAAAGTGTGTACCTCTTGAAATGTTGACCGATCTACTTCTACAAATGTTTTATGTATGACCAACCTTTCCATATTTGTAACATGTAGGTCTCGTGGGTTTCTTACCATGTGTACTGATAGGCTCCTTTGGCTCTTGTGATTGATTCTCTGTTATCGATATTGATATTCACCAATTTCAAATTTGTTGTCACTGATATATCCTATGTCAGTTTTGTCTCTCATTCTTCTCATATTCTTCAATTGTTCATCTACCTTCTGCATGCTTAACTCAAACTTAGTGAGTCTTTCATTAACCTCTTTCTCAATTTTCAGATTGTTCTTCAAAGTTTCAACTTCATTTCTTAGATTTTCATTCTCAGTAAGTATCAATCTATTTTCATCATTTGTACAATGTAGAAATTAATTCAATGTGTTGTTCTCCTATTGTAACCTTAGAATAATAGCATCTTTGTCTCTAAGAGATTTCTCAAGATTTTTTTTTCTAGTTTCAAGGTCTTTTTGGGAATCTTTTATTGTTTGCATCTTTTCCAATACTTAAGTCATTCTTATGGCTTTACTTTCAAGTTCCTTTTGGGATTCAATTAGATCTTCTTCCAGGGTAGTTTTCCTTTAGATCAATTCTAAAACTATTGCATCAAATTCTTTTGTATTTTTACTATTCTATGATAGCTCTTCAATGTTATCCAGTGTTATCTGCAACTTTTCTAATAGTTCCTTTCTTTTGGTGAATGAGTGTCTCAACTCCTTCTTTAGATCTTCAACTTATTCCAAGGCTTCATCCAAAGCTTCTTCCATTTTTTCTCTCTTATATCTCTCCATACTCTAGGATCTACTCTCGAGCTATTAAAATTCCCTCTACAAAACTAAGCTTTGGTACCAATTGTTAATTGGAAAGATTAGGTACTGAGAGGGGGTGAATCAGTATTAACAAACTTATACCACTTTTGCACTTGATTGAAATTTAAACCATTAAACATCAATCGATAGTAACATTAACTGATAGCATCCATAGTATTACTGATATATTGTAACTTAAAATCATAAAGTAAATAACAATAACACATAATCAGATCCACACCCATAACACACAGATTTTTGGTCTCGCAGAAACCCTTGGTCAAAGGGAAAAACTCTGGTGGAGATGGCACCCACAACTATAGAAAAAAGTTTTGTTGATTAGGGATTATAGTATGTCACCTTCCAAGTGACTCACCCAATTAGGAGTGACTAATACATTTTTAAGTGTATCTACAGTCCTATTAAGACTACTCTTCTAAGAGATTTAATCCCGCCAATATGGCATTCACCTTGTTAAAGGATTTACAAAAAGCTCACACAAAAAAGAACTTATCAGTCTTTTTAGAGACTACCCGGTTAATGGATCTACAATACCTTATAGAAACTATTAGGATTATTTACAAGATAGTAATGACATGTATACGCTTCCTTCCAAAGCTTGTCATATCCCTTATGCTCTAAATCTTTGTTCTCTTCTATGCTCTACTTTCGATTCGCTTCTCTGCTAAATTCATCCTCGTAACTTCTTCTTTTCAACTCATAATCATAATTTGTTCCTTAAGATTTTATCTTTGAATTTCCTTAATTAATCCTTCATTCCTGACCTTTGATCTTAGGGTTAGTCAAAAACTTAATCTCAATCAATCCATAAAATATTTTCATGTTCTTCCTCTTATTGGCTGCTGCATGATTTTCCTTACGACCGATAGTGGTCAGCTTCTTATATTTGACCTCCTTATTCTGATAACTCTTCCTTCTGTTTGATAGTAAGTATGATATCTATTACTATACTATTTGACATCAATGACAAAGCTTATCATAATTCCAATGATTTCCAATAGAGATAACATCAATGAAATGTTTATAAGATATAGGAGGTGGAAAAGAAGCATATATAGGAGGTGTGGAAGGTGTAGGAAGAATTATAAGTCTAGGTAAAGGAGATGGACCATCCTTAGGGTTTCTAAGCTCACAAATATTTTTTATTTTGTATATCTAATAGGATTTAAAGATATTTTCTTTGTGAAGTTGAGTTGGTTGAAGCATATAAGGCCAAAAGAAGTCAAGGTCAAAGACTCTCAAAGCACTACAGGCTTATAGAGACTATGATTAATCGTGATGATTTATCCTTTATGGGGAAATTTAAAACACTTATAGATAGAAGATACCATTAATTTCATAGAGGTGAGCCAAGGAAGACCAAGTTTAACTTGAAACTGATCGAAATTTGGGATGACAACGAAGGTGACATCTAGATTTTTACCACCAATTCCTATGGGAAAGGTAATAGAACCATGGGTTGGATAAGTGAAACCATTGAAAGTTTGGGTCATCAAATCAAATTTATCATATAAATCACATTGCAATTTTCTAGTATAAATATGTTCTTCAGTTATTGAATTCACCATACAATAGGGTAAATAAGGACATCACAAGAAAAAAGGTCATTAACCTTTGCAACAATGTAAACATGATCATCGGGTGCTTTGATAATCTCACTAGGATTAAAGGTAATGAAAATCTCAGGTTTAGGTTTGGGTTTAGGTTCGAATTCATATTTATCAATAAGATTAACAATATTGGTTTCTTTAATACACTTAGCATTATAGTCAACAACATGAGTGGGAGAAGAAGGTAAAGACACTCTAGACTAAACAGTTTTGGTTGAATGAGATGGCAAAGGATTGATATATATTTGCAAGTTTTGGTTAGGAGGTGCCACAAATTTATTTCCTTGACTATTAACACCCTCAACATATATAGTATTAGAATTAATGAGTCTTGAATAACAATTTTCAAGTGGAAACACTCCTCAGTATCATGGCTAGGATGACGATGGTATTGACAAAAATCTTTGTGATCAAAGGACTTAGGAAAATGTTTAGATATATCAATCAATTTATTGGGAGGAAGATTTAACACCTTATAATTAACCAACTTCAATATCACATTGTGCAAAGATTCAGAAGTTTGTGTAAAATTATGAGGTCTAAAAACAAATGACAAAAGAGCCACACCTTTGGATGTTGTTGCAACTTGTTCATCAACATTTCTTGATTAATTATCGATCTTGATGAATTTCTTGAGTTTCTGAAACTTTTTATATGACTAGGATCTGGCATCACTCTTATCAATCAGATCCATTGGAGTGGTTTTCTCAAACTGACTCACTTGAAGTTGATAATTATGAAGCGCCACACAATTGAGTAAAAGAGTAAAACTCATAAAGTGGAATCTTATCTCTAATTTATTTTTGTAAATTAGAAATGAAAATACATTGCACATCAATATTAGGCACGGGATAAGAAATCTAAGCATGCAAATGCTTAAATCTACCAATGAAATCAATCACTTTTTTTTAACACCTTGTTTACAATGCATCAGATAAGTCAGATAAATCTTAGGACCACTATTATTTTTTAAAAAATTGGATGAAATCATTAGAAATATTTTGGAAAGATTCAATAAAATAAGGAGGTAAACAACAATACCATTGAAAGGCTTTATCTGGAAAGGTTCTAGTAAAAAATTCATCAATGATCCTATGATCATGAGAGAAATCACTACACAATGTTTGAAAGGTTTTGACATGGGTCAAAGGATCACCTTTACCCTTGTAAGTCTCTAAGTGAGGAATTACCATATATTGAGGAATGAAAACATGAATGATATCTAAGGAAAAAGGACTAGCAATATCACAAGTAGTAATATTAAACTTGGATTGGGTCATGGAAGCAATTGTTTTTTGCAAGGAAGACAAGGTTTGAGCCAAAGTATTTATAGTACAATCGATAGAAAGAGTGGTTGGAGATATATGTGAAATGTTTGGACCATTATGGGAAATGGAAGGAATGGTAGAATATGAGAAAGAATGCTATTATAAGTGAGTATGGATAAAGGTAAAGAGACACATGAAAACACTTGCAGGAATAATGGGAACAATAGAATTAGGAATGCTAAAATTTTATGGATTGATATTTTGAATGGTAGTGGTTATGATAGGTGGAGCATAAGTGGACACACTAGGAATGGATATAGGAATAAGAATGGATGTTTAAATTCTATTGGTAGGTGGAATGAAACCTAGCTCTTGGGAACAATATTTAGTAGGCTTAACATTGGTATTAATGAGATGAGAGATACTACGCCAGATATTAACACCATATTCATCATTATGGATTATCTTCCTCAAACCCTCTACTACGAAGATGACCTTAGGATTGGATTTTCTTGTCCTAACCATTACTCAAATTTTTCAAAATCATTGGAAAGATTTTTAACTTGCATAGGAGGGACTCTTATGGTCTCATATTCATCATGAGAAGAGTGGGAAGAGTTATTCTCAATAATAAGAGGAATGTTATTAGTATACATATTGGTCTCATCAAGATTCCTAGGAAATATAGAGGACTCGGGATGAAAGGAACCCATAAACCTATGACTTCTCCTAATTGGAATGCTATAGGTTGGACTCAAGGTAATAACACTCATGAATAAGAAAATGAAAGATAGATACATCTAATGTAAATATGAAATTTGAAAGAGATATGAAAATCAACTAAGTACAATAACAATTTTAATGGAAACCACATCTAACCATAAAATCAAATCTTTTGAAAATATTAATGCAATGCATACAAAGGAGATCTAGATACCAAAATCAGAATATAAATGTTATGAGTTGGGTTCACAAAAATGTATAATAGAAAAATGGAGGCAGAGGCAAATAGGAAGATCACACCTCCATTTTCATGCATTTCACATTCAGAAGTACGATGCCCCATGAGGCTTAAGAAGAGACTCCAACATTGAATGGGATGGTCATTGGTGATCCTTCACTAATATATAATTTATGAAAATGGAAATGATAGGGAAAATGTAATGTAGATGACAAGATAGACAAGTAGTTGAAAATTTGGAAATAACAAACTAATACAGATTGATAGAGAGTTAAAATGTACAAAAATGGAAACTAGAAAGAAAAACTGACCTGTGGTTGAAATACGAGGATAGAAAATTTCAAATATAATGTACTTGGGGAAAAAATGTTTCAAACATTCTGTCCCAAGTGTTTTTGTCTAAAACTTTTCGAGATCTTCTGACAATTCCCTATCTTCCTGGATTTTTTCTGATAACTCTGTAGCTTATTCCTGCACACAAAAAAATGGGAAAAAAAGGTTGTCTAAAGGGTTTTTTACTTGGTCAAACCCCTATTTAGGAATCAACCTTGAAAATGAAATAAAATTGCATAAAGGAAAGTATGTAAAAAGTTAAATGTCTAATTCACCTTGCATAAACCCTCATGGATAGATGTAGAAATCACTCATACCCATGAAGATGCTTGAATGAACTCAAAATCAAGGACTTGACCTTGAAACATAGAATGGAATCAAGGATTCCCTCACAAATGCATGGGTATATGAACTTCACTCCTAGATATTGAATGTAGATATTCCTGATAATCACTTGCAATGCATGAGAATGGATATGGAATGAAGTAAGGATCTTCTTGCTTGTTTGAGAATTCCTCTACTTGGCCATAATGGAATATAATCTTGATTAAATTAGATAATATTTCCTTTGAATTGAATGGGCTTTAATAATTGGAGACTTGGAGAAACTTGATCTTGGATGCTTGCCTTCAAATCTTGAATCCAATTGCTTAATTTCTCTTGATTGCTTGTAAAATTGATCATAAAATGCTTGCACTTGATAATGGATGTCAAAATGAGGAGATATAAAGGTGTTTATATACTCAATCCATCATTTTAGGATTCAAAAATAATCTAAGTTGACCATAGGGTTTAATTCCCTAATAAAACCCCTACATAGGGTCGTAGGCCAAATTTAGGCCAAAACATGCGGGGATAGAACATTTGAAACATTTTGTACCCTGGAGAATGATCCCAAAATTGAACATGGTGTTAGGATGGGTGAAAATATGTAGGAGTAAAAAGGGCAGGTTGCCACGATCAAGAATAATAGACATTCAAACATTAAAATCATCAAAATGGGGTCTAATAGGTATTAATAAAGCATCTAGTTATGGGTGCTAACTTTTTAGTTCATGGTACAATATTAAATGAATTGGTATAGATGCATTATTTCCTAATAGACAATTAATAAAATCCTACGCTTAGTGCACCTTATGGAGTCTAAGATAACATGAGAGTTGTAATATGAATAGAGGAAACACAAACCAATTTAGGTAGTTCCCGTGACATAGGGTAGGTAGAACATGACATCATATTAGGGTTTCTAGCTTGAAATTCACTTTTAGTATAATATTTAAAAAATTTATGCCTCACAAGAGTCTATAATTGAGAGGGACCAAAGGATTTATGAAAAGGGATCCAAGAGTGGAGGGGTAGAAATAAAGTAGGAATTGGAACCAAGCATTATAGTGTAAATTTTACATGGGTATAAAGCTTTGAGGGAAGCTTAAGAGAAGAGATAGAATATGAAAATATTCAATTTGAAGGAGTAGATAAGAAACAATGATTGGGATCAAGATGATAATAATGATAACTTGGTACTACATAATAGGTTCCAAGGTTTGAGGCTCATTTGCAAGCTTTAAGCTTGATAAGAGGGATGAAAACAATGTCTGAAAGTAAGGAAAAACAAGGATGTAGGGTGCCATAACTAAGGCATACCTAGAAATAAATACTTAATGATAAGGTTTAGGATCTAGCAAGAATAATGGGTAATGGGGATCCTATGGCTCTAAGAAGTTTTAGAACTCCAAGATGGAGAAGAAAATCATAAGAGGATTGGGACCTTACAAGGATATGAGACCTAGGTACTTAGTCCCTTGGTCTGAATTATATTTGTAGAACTAGGGCCTACGAGAAAGCATTTCTAAAAAATATGTGAGTAGTGGGGGTTCGAGTTTTAGGGGAACTTGAAACCTTGAGACATAGTATATAGGTCTAAATTTTACATGAAATCCTACAACTTGACAAAATGATAAAGATTATAAACATATACAAACACCTATAAATTTTTAGGAGCATTTGACAATTTTAACAAATGGGGGTACAATTAGTATTTTTTAGATTAGATATTAATAATGGTTAAATAGGATAAAAAACAAAAAAGAGAACAAAACTGAGTCAATTTAGTAATTAAGAGGCATACAAAAATATGTACTAACTGTTGGGACTATTTTGTATTTTATGGGTCTTGCTAAAAGTTTTGGTTCCCAATGTCGGTTTACGCCCTAAAATTCAAAGTATCTTCAAATATGCCCTCAAAGTTTTCTAAAAGTGTCTTCTTCCCAAATAAATGTGGTACTAAAAATGGATGAAATCTTTAAACACTAAGTCTTTTGTGTCTTTACAATGAAAAAATCCTAGACCCTCGTGACCTTGTTCTATTTTGAAGTTACTTTTGTCGAGTAACTTAAGTTTTTTAAGTCATGAGCATGTTTATCATTTGCCTTTATCTCCTCCTAATCTCATGATCAAGACCAAATATTCTTTATGGTTTGGAGACTTGGTGCAAGTTCTTATCTCTTAATCTTGATAAGAAAGGAATATGATCTTATGAACTGAGAGATTAAGCATAGGTGGTTGATCTTGTTTTCATCGAGCGACTAGCGCGTGATCACTTGACAAAGATGATGTCAGCTCAAATATTGGGAGATTCAGAAAGGACCGTGGATGCAATTTTCATCATGTGGCTAGCACTAGATCTCATGACTTAAATCAAGTTATAAGAAGTATTTAGAGATTCAGAGATAGCCTTTATCTCTGAATCTTGTAATCTAACCTGAGGTCAGGACAAAGTTTTCTTTTTGCTTTGTCACAAGATCTCCAGATGGAATCAGAGTTAAGAGAAATGTTTTGAGACTTAGCGAGGATTGTTGATCTCATTTTAGATGAGAGGCTAGTGCGTGATCCCAGAAAATAATCAAGGTCAAGATTTTAGTTAGCTATCTGGCGAGGGTCATCGATCTTGTTCTATCCTTGGTTTGATCGTGTGATCAGTGTGAAATCTCTTATTTAACTCCAGAGTTAGTAAATTATTCAGCGACTTGGAGTATCAGTTATCTCCCAATCTCCAGATGAACCTATGGTTGAGGCCAAGTCTAGTAAATTTTATTTCAAGATTCAGAGATTGCTTGGTCGCATGATCTCAGAATGAAAGTGCAGTTAAGGAAATCATCTTGAGATTCAATGCAAGCCGTTGGATCAAAAGCAAGATCAAGGATTGTCTCTAAATCTTGGAAAGAATTGGTCAAGTACAAAAGCATTCAGAGACTTAGCGATGATATTTCATGAAAGAAAAGATCTAAGGCTAGTGTGTGGTCTCCAAATTAAACATGGTTTATAAAAATTATTCAACAACTTAGAGATCTATTCAATCACTGAATCTCCAAATGAATCAAGGTCAGTTGTGGTTAGTTAAAAGCCAATTTAGGTTTGCCAAGAAAGAATCTAGACCATTGATTAGAATAGAGATGTGCGTCTGGCACTGAATTGCTACAAAAGGTCAAAAGATCATGAATCATTCATCAATCAGGAGGTAATGGGCTAAGATACAGATGTGTGTCTAAGTGGCAAGAGAAATCTGTGGTTCTCATCAAGTTTCTAAATAAACCCCAAGTTAAGAAAATCATTCAGCGATTAAGAGATAGCCTTTATCTCTGATTCTTGAGACTTGACTAAAGTTAGTACAAACATTGGGAGATAGCAAGATAGCCTTTATCTCGTATTCTTGGAATAGACTGGAGCTAGCATTAAGAATTATGAAATCAAATAAGGACCATGGATCAAAAGCAAGATCAAAGGTTGGTGCTAGATCTCCAAATGATCCATGGGTCAAGGCAAAGTGTTTAGCAATTCAGAGACTTAGTTATCTCTAAATCTCAGGATTTAACTCAGAGTTAGAATAGAGTTATCCTTTTTCCTTGTTGTTCAATATCTGAATGGAGCTAAGGTTAAGTTTAAAGCTTAGAGACTTTGAAAGAATCGTCCATCTTATCTTAGATGAACGATTTTCACTAGATCTCCACATGAGACTTGAGTTAAGAGCTTTATTCAGTGACTTGGCATTTCCTTCATCTCTGAATCTCCAGATTTGATCGTGGTTGAGTAAAGTCAAGTAAAGTTACATTGCGAGATTCAGAGATAAGAAGAGATGAGTTACTCAGTTTTAAGAGGTGAACCAGAGGTAAGGTAAAGTTAAAATGTGTGGACAGTGTTGAATCTCTAAATAAAATCAAGGTTGTGTAGATTATTCAGTGACTTAGTGATAACCATTGATGAAGTACAAGATCAGTGGCTGGCACTTGATCTTGAAATATAACCTAGGTTAGAAGAAACACTCATAGATATAGAGATAGTGTAGTCACATAATCTCCAGATAGACTATGGTAGAGATTAGTGTAGTTAAATCCTGAGTGTCCTATTCTTGTGCCCTTCCAAGGAAATAATATAAAAACAGAGTTAATAAAAGATTGGAGATCCTGACAAAGTACAAGTAATCTGCTGAGATGTAAAAATTAAGAAAAGTAGGCCAATCAGATGTCATCTTGAGAATTTTAACATATAATAAGGTTTTAAAAGACAAAAATCACTCATGACTTTTTCCAGCCAAGCATTCAAATTCAATTACCTGTAAACTTCAAGCGCCATGACTAGCTTAGACTTGATTTTAATACACACAAATTTATTATAGAAGTGATTGAGAAATGGTTTCCAGGTTCTCAACTAGACTGATGCATTGATGATTCAATCAAAAAATAAACACAACACTAGTACATTCTTCTTACCAAAGTTTTTAGAGAAACAGAGCAAAAATTGCATAAGTTTCAGAGCAATTAAAAGAATTGTGTTTCAAAGAGAAGGATAATTCAAAACCAGTGAAGATGAGTCAAGAAGAATCAAGTAGGGATTCAACCAATGATGAAGGAAAGGATGTAGAAGAAGAATAGAAAGGGAAAAAAATTTATTCAGATTAGTTCATTTTTCTACTTCCTGGAACCAACCAGAATAAAAAGGTAAATGATGAATACTTATCTAACTGAATGCCAAATTATAGGGACCCCATCACTCCCAGGTGCCTTGGTTATCACTTGTTCAATTACTTTTATAGTAATAAGGATAGGCAAATCCCTGTGTCAAACCCCAGGACTTTAGGTTTATCCAAGTTAATAGTCCCAGATGTTTTCTACATGCAGACCTGTTAGTAGAATTGGCTAGAAGATATGACATTGTCTCTAAAACCATCACAAAACACAATGAGATGACCCTAGTCACCTTGGATAGGGCTTCTTTTAAGAAAGCCTTTGGTATATATCATGCTCCTACGGTTGAAATTGACCTAACCAAATTGAAAAACAAATATACCAGAGAATTCAATGTGATTAAGAATTTGATCCAGTCTCACGTACCTAGGTCAAATAGAAACTATATAGCCCCAATGCCTGCTTCTAAGGGTGCACCATATGAATTCAAGGATTTGAGCTTCTAAATGAAGTATCTAGATTACGGGTTGTGTAGAGTATTGGGGATTGATAGGCATATTGAAAAGACGTCTACAGATTTACTGACGATCATCCTAGATATCTAGAACTCCCACATAAATATTGATTTTGATTATATTCAGTATGTTATTGATAGAATACATGAGGGCCTCATAAGTATTCAGAAGAAGACTAACCAAAAATTCATGCATTATTCAATTATAATGCATTTGATTTTATTCTTCAACATAAATGGCATGGATACTGAGAATTTGAGACGCATGACACACTTCCAAGGCCTGCAAAATCCTATGCAGTTCTGGATAAGGGTTTGGAATTATACCTCCAATGAGAATGAATTATGTGGCTTTCAGAATTGGGTTGCACATCAAATTTTAACCTTGTTAGGTGTTAATATAACTAGGCTAACAATCAAGGTGCTTAGACTTCTAAGACCTTGTGAATATGTGGACAAATGGCCTGGAGATCACAACTCAGGATATTTTTATTATGAAAATACATACACATTAATTAGGGTTTATGGGTTCTCTTAGCCTCCACATATAATTCCAAGGAATGTTCCTCCAAGGGTTTCCTTAGTGGAGTTCATTTGGAAACTAATGTGGATAGACAAAGAACACTTGCCCCACCCCCCCCCCCCCCCCCCCCCCCCCACAAAAAAGGAACAATTACACCAAGGCAATTTAGTGTTGTTGATTTTACTATTGGGAAGAGGGCCATAAATGTTATAAATAAGTGGTTAGGGAAATGCAAGATGAGCATGGACTTATACAGATATGTGGATCCTAAAGGCTTGATCAAAAGTGCTAAGAAGGTTCTAACCCCAAGTGTCACTACCATCAAGGAACATGAGGGGTGTGATAAAGAGGATGTTATCAAAAATATCCTAGAAGATGAAGAAGCAGAGAAGAGAGTTACAATGTACCAGGACCTAATACATCTGGACCAAGAGATGAAAAAAGTAGGGATTCCTTTTGGAGGTTTCTTCCTGGGATTGCCCTATATAAAAAGGATCACAAAAATGATTGAGATGTATGATACCCTTTATAATCAGCTGGAAAAATCATATTGAGAAGAAACAAAGGGGCCCTGAAAAGCACTCATCCTTAGAGTATGAGGAAGGTAGTGAGGGAGGATATAGGATTTACACTCTACCTCAGATAGATGTGCCACCTAGTTTTGAGAAAAGAATAGAAGCTCATGAAACTGAGGTAACAAGTGAGCCTCCAAGGAAAAAGAAAAGAATAGAATAGGAAGAGCCCTCTCAGATAGAGACACAACAGAAAAAGAAAGACAAAATAAGTGCCCTAATCACTGGTGATAGGCAATATCAGCACCAATTAAGGAAAACTATTAGAGGGGGAGAGAAAAAAGAAAAAGACATCCAAGAAGAGGTGGAATTGCCCCTCCAACAGTGCCAAGATGAAAGAGAGATTTATCAAGAAGAATTTATGAATGATGATGCATTCATCAATACTAGTGAGTTCAAGAAATTTCTTATTTGGAGAAAGAAACAAGAAGTTGGATCTCAGTTGTAGATAACAGAGGGTGGTACCATGCAGAGTGAAGCTTTGTAAGCTTTAAAAGCCTATGATCCTTAATCTGAACTCATCACACTAGAGGAGGCTAGGAAATTGGTAAAGTCCAGTAGAATGTTACTTGTGCCTGGATGGGATTTAGCCTCTACATTTATAATAGATAAAAATAGGAAGAAACTAGAGGCTAATCTATCTTTAGAGACTCAAATCGAAGAAATGATAAGGGGATGTGGATATGATCAAAGATCCCAAAATTTAGCTATGTGGTCACTGGCCCCAAGAACACAAAATCCATCTCTGGTTAGTATTGAAGAAAAGATGGATGGAGACACGATCATATGGACTATCCAAAACACCTTTGACCTTGAGATTTCCCAAGTTGTTACCCACTTTGTCCACCTCAATGAGGCAAAAATAGAAAAATTATCAGCAAGGTATGGAAGGCTCTTTGATGAGTCAATTGTTGTGGAAAATGATAGAGAGAAGTGCATGATGTAAATCAATTCTTTAAAAGGGAAAGTAGAAGCTCTAAACAAGCAATTGGAAGAGGCCCCCAGAGCTCTTCCTCCTCCAGCCAAAGAAGTTGCTTCTGTGCAGACAGATACCACTAAGGACTTTCCGCAAGAAACATAGCAATTG
This sequence comes from Thuja plicata, assembly GCA_018584345.1. Lineage (NCBI taxonomy): Eukaryota > Viridiplantae > Streptophyta > Pinopsida > Cupressales > Cupressaceae > Thuja > Thuja plicata. The sequence goes on from MU225379.1 coordinate 342,197, forward strand.
GACAAAGATAAGAATGAAGTTGACCTATTTGCATTTTTGTACATCTTGTAGCATGGGATAGATACCCTAAAAGGAAAATTTGATATATTGCACAAGGCATATATTAAGTTTCCTGGTTTAGAGAAAGAGGTAAAAGGCTAAATAGAAGCTCTAGACCCATTGTTTAGTATATGGTCAGGAAGGGGGTCCTTATTTGAAATACTAGAGGCATTGCAACCCCACATAATAGATCTCCCAAAAGTAGTATGCTAGGTAGGAGAGATGATTGAAAAAATGGGCACATCAATCTCATTTTTCAAAGGAAAGACCAATCAAACTCAATCAAGGGTAAGCATGTTTGACCCTAATTTCAGTAGGTTTATCCCTCCTATAAAAAGGGAAAATGGTGAGATCAAGTCTGTTGAGGAATGGAGAAAAGAGTTTGACACTTTACTTCCTAAGAAAGAGGCATTCCTAACAGAGGAAAATGTCCTATATATGGACAAATTCAATAAAGTCTTAGATGAACCATTCAAAGATGAAACAAACTTTGTCAAGTTGGTTATATATGTCAAGGCTATTACCAATGCTAGGTGGGAAATGCATATGAAGTAGTTGTAGAGTATACAAGGTTTCAGTTGGCCAACAGAGGATGAGGTCACACTTTGGGACAACATCACCAAGCCAAAGAAGAAGAAGTTAGAAACAATTGATTTGGATGTGATAGATGAGGAGTGAATAGAACTTGGCACCTGATCAATGAGCACAAGGAGGGTAATCATCATCAAGACAAGTGTAAGTTATCTTGTATTGGTGGTCACTAGGTCTCATAACAACTTCAAAGGTTACCCTGAATATCTACGGACAAAGGTGTCAACTGCAAAAGATTTGGAATGATTTCAAATCAACTACTCAATTGTATTTCTTCCACCGACTTAAAATTTAACTATTTTTGTCTTTTAGCACTTTTTTCTTTGACTAGCAATCTGAAGCTTGTTGCATCCCGTCTCTTTCAGGATTCCAAGATGGCTAGTGCATACTATATATAGCAAGTTGTATTATATTGTAAAAGATGGTGAATTCACAATTGCAAGGCAGATTTATAAATTTTTTCTAGTTTTAATCTTTTTGTCATTCTAAATGTATTGAGAAAAGATATTTTAATAAAATATAATGGAAGTTCATGTTTCATATCTATGATGTCTTCTTGTATTTATGTTTGAGTTCTTGTGTATTTAATCTATAAGGCATTTTAGATAGACTGGTTATAAGGTAACTGTGGGATTATCTTTTAAGTTTCTTTCTAGGAGAGAGTAATTCTTAAAAATAGTTTTAGAGGGTTAAATTTTAGTGTAAGAATCTAATACATGGATATGGGAATGAAAAGATGGCTTGTAAGGAATTTCATCTAAGTTCTATATGTGTTTGCATTAAGAGTTTTCTGTGAATATGCATTTCATTTGACTCTTTGCCCTGGATTAGGAACTGGTCTAGATTTGGCTAATAGTTATAATCATCAACATTAAATCTAAACAATCCTTTTATATTTATGTTTAAAGAACATAGATTTTTATCATTTGTATTGGAAAATACAAGTAATTTTATTGATTCCTTGGAGAGTGAATCATTAGGTCAGCATGCCTGAGTCTAGAACTTGAATAGAAGAAGGATTCCTTATTTCACTGGTATTTACTCTTGTTAAGTTCATGGTCTAGCTTTTAAAGCTCTACATAAGATTGGTTATATTCATTTGTAAAATGTGTTATCAGTTATTGCAGTAAAAGGCAGGAGAAAATTAGTGCAAATGCTTGATCCACTGTCAAGTTTACTAAGAAGTAGTCAATTGTAAAAGGTACACCCACCCGAGTCTTTGGATCTCAAAGAAGGAGGATTAAGTCCTTATCAATGAGACTTTTCCTTATTTGATCCATGTCTTAGGAATCATAGAGTTAAGCATTGATGCTTAACAAAGGTCTGATAATAAAAATCACTAACAAAATGGTGACTCTGCTGGGGATGGTTTAAATACATCATGTTTAGTTTTTCCTAGACTCTCTAGTGCAACATTTTTCAAATATTTTAGCCCAGTATCAAGTTAGCCCATCCGAGTCGCACTAACAAAATAGGGACTCTGCTGGAGAGAAATGGGTTTTAGAAATAGGATTTTCAAAGTTCATAGAGACTAATTATCTATTGTTCCATTTCTTGATCAATTTAAGTAAATCCTTTCCCATGCTTGTTGTGGGTGGAGACTCTATCCTTAGTGCATTCCAATATTTGCATATTGAAACATTGAAATTTCTTGTCTGATTTAAAATGAGTCGGCAAAGAAACACCAGGTCTTACTATAGAAATAATCCAAAGAAAGATATAGAAGAGGAAATCCATACACCTGGAAGGAGACAATTGTCCAAAAGAGGTGGATTATATCATAACTCCCCAAAGTTTCAAAAGGGAGAATGGAAACCCCCATCCCTACAGGAATTTCATCTTCATTTGAAAGTGTTGAGCGTTCAAGGCCAGTTGGCCCTTATGCTACTGACACTTATTTGTATCCTTTTAGAGATGGAGAGATTACTGATGTAGGCTTCTTCCATGCACATGAAAATCTAGAATAGCCAGGAGAAACATCTGTTGTTGAGACTCCATTATATGACTCTAACAAGTTGTGAGATGAAGTTCTAGCACTAAGAAGAAAGGAAAGTGAGAAACTATTAGAAATAGAGAATGCAAGAAAGAAGTGAGAGAAATAAATATATGAGCTACTAGTTGAAAGAGATGAACTCTTAAAGAAGAACAAGAACAATGAGGTCAAAGCTAAAAGCCTAAATGAGGAGTTCAAGGGATTAGATGAAGAATTGTTTGGTAACCTTGGGGCCTTAAGGCAACAAGCTACAAATAATAAGTCAAACTCTAAGAAAGACGGGTTTGAAGGAGAAGGACCTGTCATGAGGTAGCTGCATCCACATGAAATTGAGAAAAATGCAAAGCTCAAGAAAAATGACAAGGATGCATATGATAAAGGCAAACAAAAATTGGTTGGTATCAATATTAATGAGCCTAAACAAAGAAAATTTTACCCTTCTTGTATGTCCTAAGTTGACATGGAATTAGAGAAAGCTAGAAAGGCTAAAGAGGATCTAGCTAAGAAGCTAGAAAAATAGAGTTGGAGGTTGTTGCAGCTGACATGAAAATGAGAATAGCTTTCCTCCATGCTACTACAAATACCATTACAAGTAGCTATATTCTTGTTACTACTGGGACATTGCAACACAACCCACCAAGTGGTTTAGGGAAAAATGTTCAAGTTTCTTGTCCTAATCCAAATGCTCAAAATTCTAATCCTAAACAAGGTGATCTTGAATCTACTCAAAATCAAGGAGTTGTAGCAGGCATTAGTGGAAGAAATGCCCTTGAAATTTCCAAAGAAGACCTGTCCATATGGATAGATACCAAACTTTGTTCTTTGATGGCATCTTTGGTCATCCAAACATGATCCCTAATGAGGTAAGAGACTGAATCCCTAGGTTCACAGGAAATAATGTCATAACCTATGAAGAACATTTAAAATCTTTAACAGATAAGAACATTGATTTTGAAATAGAACATGAAGATGTTATTATGAAGCTTTTTGTCCAGTCTTTGATTAAAGATGCAAGGGATTGGTTTAGGAATCTACCCGAGGATAACATAGCACCTTGGGATGAGTTTATCAGATTATTTAGGGAATAATACAGAGAACATGTACATTTAGGTTATATGTTAAATGAATTTAATAATATCAAAAAATTCCCTAATGAGAGCATGTCATATTTTAACAATAGATTCCAAAAGGCCATGAACAAATTATTCCAAGTGTTGAGATTAGATGAGAAAGTATGTTTGACTACCTATTTCAATGTTGTTGATGGCAAGATGTCCTACCTTCTTAGGCATAAGAACCCACGTACCCTGAGAGATGCTTACAAAATAACCATAGACATTGAGAGTAATAGGGAAACCTCAGGGAAGATAGGGGAGAGAGAGGATGGTAATCTATGGAAGGAGACAAGGGGTTAAACAAGCAAACCTGTTAAGGAGGATAACATGGTTGATAATTTGATGACTGCAGTAAAGGATCTTATTGCTAAAATAGACAAAAATGACAAAGTTTTTTCATGATAAAAAGTTCCAATACCAAAGGTATGATAAACAATCAAATCTGAGGGACATGCCATATAGAACAAATTGGAAAGATGGCAATCCAATCCCTAAGAATCAAGAAAACTAGAAGACAAAAGAGACCCTTGATCCTCTAAAGAGAAATAGCAAAAACTATGTGAGAACACTCCTTGGTGTGCTTCTTGTAACATGCCTTACTCTTCTTACCAATGTGTTGTAGCCCAAGCCCTAGCTGATCCAATGGGGGAGGGAAATGAATAGACAGGTCCTAAACAAGAAAGTCCTGCTGTGAATATGTTCACTGTAAGGAAGCCTTATCCATGGTCTTCTAAAGAAAGTGAGCATGTTGAAGATGTGAGCAAAATAAGAAGAAAATACCTAGAATACCATCAACAATCGATCTCTGATTCAAATGACAAGACTGGTATTGTATCACAAAGAACTATCAATGCAGTGGGTGATGATAAGGAGCATCCCCATTTCAGATTACCAAGTGATGAGGAAAAGAGATCCCTAACCATAGAAGTAATAAACTAGGGTGGGGTGCATATAATCTAAGGAATATAAAATTTGAGCTTGGTTAAGGCAAACTTGCCTCTATTTTCATTAAAGAGGATGCCCACAAGTTTCTACAGAATCTCCTGTAAAGGGTAATAAAGAAAATAAAGCTGCAAAGCAAGCATAATCTTCTTCTGCCCAAAAGGAGAAGGAGGAAGTAAAAGTAGGAGAACAAATGGTTACTGACAAGGCCAAGAGAGGTAAAAGGATAAGTGATGTATCTTCTGAATTACCTATGTTTGACATGAAACATGCTCTTACTCAAATGAAATTTTCAATTCCACTGATGGAGATGTTGAAGATAAAAGAGCATAAAGAAGCTACAGTTGCACTTTTAAAAGGGATAGAAGATGTCCCTATGTCAAACAAGGAAGAAGTATCCTTGACCTTAAATAATGAGAAAAGAGATGTTCCATTTGTGAATGAAAAAGAGAAACAAGTGGAAGGCCAAGAGATAAGCAGGGAACCCTCTAATATCTGCATTAGGAATGTGATTACTCAAGAACCACTATCATTTGATCCATTCTATGTTACTTTAATGATAAATCATTTGTTAGTAAAAAATTGTATGATAGACTCTGGTGCTGCAGCTACTATGATGTGATATCATGTTATGAAAGAACTAGGCCTTCGAGTCAGCACATCTGCTGAGAGTTGCTATGAAATGGATAATAGGGAGGTTCATGTGGTAGGAACACTAAAAGTTATTGAAGTAAAAATTGTTGCATTTCCCGAAGCTACATATAAAATGGATATAGTTGTTGCTGACACAAAACCTCATTATGGTATGCTATTATATAGACAATGGGCAATAATAGTGGGTGGAATATTAAAACTAGATTTTTCCTATGCAACAATACTTGTGAATAGCACCAAGGTCAAGTTGTACATAGAGCCTCATTCTTCTATCATGGTTGAAATGGTTTTACCCAATTAACTGAACTATGCATAGATATTGACATGGAAAATTTTGATGTTAAAGAAATTAAGCCACAATTGAGAGACACTGAACCAATAATTGATTAGCTGGTGTTGCAACAAGCTAGATTGTGGCAGATGTATTTTTATGGAGGATGCTCTAAAGAATGATCAGGAGCAAGTGTTTTTTTATCTCACCATCAGGTATTGCTTTTAAGTACTCCTTCCTTTTGGTTTTTCATTGTACCAACAATACAGTTGAATATGAAGCATTAATATTGGGAATGGATATTGTCATCAAGCATGGTATTAAATGCTTACAAGTTCATGGGGATTCCCAACTAATCATAGCTCATATTAGATCAAAGTATGCTGCTAAGGATGAAATATTAAAATTGCATAAATATGTTGTCAGGGATAGATTAGAGCTATTTGATGCTTTTAATATTTTATGGGTAGAAAGGTCAAACAATATTATGGCATATTTCCTTGCAAGTGTTTCTTTGAAAATTAATGACATTACCCTTGCTGGTATATCTATGGTGGAAGTCAAGAATAGGCCTGCAATGCCTGATAATATCCACAATTGGCAAGTCTTTAAAGATGATGATGATATCCTTAAATTTATCCAGTACTTAAATCAATATGATGGCCAACAAATTGACTGTGACTCTTTGATAAGAGTTGTAGATGGAAAAGAGTACATTTTTGAGAAAGAAGTTGTTCAGCTAGCTTCTAACCATATTCCTAAGGGATAAGTTGAACTAGAGGGCATGTTTAGTATAAATGATAACTACATGTCACAGAAGTCCAACGCCAAGGTGGGAGATTTGGGGGAAATAAATCTAGGATCAGAGACATCCCCTCAATTGGTTTACATTGGAAAAAAGATAGATAGGAATGTGAGAATGAATTTGATAAAATTGCTAAAAAAATATAAGCATGTTTTTGCCTAGTCCTATGAAGATCTCAAAGCCTATAGAGAGGACCTATTCTAGTATGACATCCCATTGAAAGAAGATGTAAAACCATTTAGGCAGAAAAAGAGGCCTATCAATCCATTATTGGCTACTAAGATGCAAATGGAGATGATGAAATTAAGGGATGCAGACATAATTTAGCCCATAATACATTCATCATGGGCTTCAAATTTGGTCCCAGTAAGAAAAAAGAATGGGGACATGAGATTATGCCTTGATTTCAGAACCTGAATGTGGCTTCATTGAAAGACAATTATGGACTACCTAATATGGAAGTTATGCTACATAAGGTCACTAGATGTGATCTATTACCTATTATGGATGGGTTCTCTGGGTATAACCAAGTGCTAGTCAAGGAATCTGAACAATTTAAGACAACATTTACTACTCCTTGGGGAACTTATGTGTATGCCCATATGCCTTTTGGTCTAAAAAATGTTGGTGCTACTTTTCAGAGGGAAATGGATGTGGCTTTTAAGGATCTTATAAATGTCCTCATGGTAGTTTACCAAGATGATTTGACTCCCTTCTCAAAGAGAGAAGAAGATCATTGTAGCCACTTGGAGAAGTTCTTAGTCAAAGCACTGGAATATGGTATATCACTGAACCCAAGAAAATGTCAATTTGTTGTTACAGAAGGAAAACTCTTAGGCCATGTAGTATCAAAGGAAAGGGTAAGAATATACCTAGAAAGAGTTGAAGCTATTCAGAAGGTACTTGCTGCTAAAAACCTCAAAGGCATATAATCATTCCTGGGACAAATTAATTTTGTTAGGAGATTTATTGCCAACTTTGCAGAGCTAGTCAAACCAATAGTCAAACTATTGAAGAAAGATGTAAAGTTTGAGTGGAACCAGGAGGCACAAGAAGCTTTTGAACAAATTAAAAAATAAATTCAGGAAGACCATGTTATAAGTTCTCCTAATTATGATAAACTTTTTTCTCTGTTTACATTTGCATCTTTTCACACTATTGCAGAAGTGCTATTGCAGAAATATGAGGAGGGATTTGAGCATCCTATAGCATTATTTAGTAAGTCACTACAATCAGCTGAGTTGAATTATCAATTTATGGAAAAGAGGGCTTATGACTTGGTGAAATAAGTTAAGGCATTTAGACCATATCTAGTGTGTGCTAAAGTCAATGCATATATTCCTCATGCTGTTGTAAAAGATAACTTGGTCCAAAGTGAGGTAACATGCAAAAGATGTAAATGGATTAATAAGATTCAAAAGTTTGACTTGGAAATCCATATTACTAAGTTGATAAGGGGATTGGGATTTGTATGCACCCTAAAATGGTCGCCTAGATTATGGGCCCCATTTATCATTTTATCAATTTATCAAATTTCCTGAATCAATGTTTTGCAATATTTTCAATTCAAATCAATTTCCTTGATCAAATTGTAATTAATTCAATCATTTCAACATTTCCTAAGGTTTGATAATTTTTGTCTAATTAAAAGATTTAAATTCATTTTAATTAAATAAAATTTATCTTATTTAATTAAAATATTTAATCTCCCTTTAAATTGAATAAAATTTATCTTATTTAATTAAATTAAATTTCTCCCTTTTAATTAAATAAAATTCCTCTTATTTAATTAAATTCAATTCCTCCCATTTAATTAAATAAAGTTCTTCTAATTTATTTAATTAAAAGAAAACCCCTCTTTTACTTAAATAAATAAAAATCCCCACTTAAAGCACTTTATTTGATGAAAAAAGAAATAAATTAAATAAAAAGTTAAATAAAAATCCTTTTTTCTTCACATTCTCTTAAGTGGTGGGATTTTTGCCTCTTAATCATAGCCTTTGATTTTTGCCTCTTAATCTCTACCATCCATTGGTTTATAAAAGGAGACCTCTCCTTCTCATTCATATATCTTTTTCATAGTATTGTTATGCTGCAGGTTTGGAGAGCAATTTTAGAGGAGGATTTGAGCACTCAAGCTTGGATATTGCAACTTCTCTCTTCTTGTCTTCTTCTTGCATCCATGGCTACTCATGTAGATTAGATTCATGTTTCCTTTCATAGATTAATCTTGCATTTGTATTTCTTTTCATAGAATAATCATGCATTGTTATCATTTAGATTAATTTCATTTCATGCATTGCAATAATATAGAGTAGATCTCATTTTTCATGCATTGAATCTCTCATTTCATGGTGTACTTGCATGGGCACAACTAGGTCAATTTGAGGGCCTCCATCAAAAACCTTTGCACTCCATGACTAGAGAGCTATGAGTTGATATTTGAGGCCTCATTCTTGAGCAACTTTGGATGGAATGAACCATAGAAGTGTGACACATTTTCATCACACATTTTTGGCACCCACTGTGGGGCAGAAGATTTGTTTTCTGTCACATAGCTATTTTTAGTAATTTATTTTTGGATTTCTAAAATTTCCGTCTTTTTCGTACTTGTTGTTTTTGTTCTGCAGGGAAAGTTCATGTGAGATTTTGCAGGTCTGGGTGCGAGATATTGCTGGATCTGGTGTTTTCTCATGTGGTTCTATGTACTTCTTCATGCGGCACTGTGTACTTCCTCATACGAGATTCGGCATCAGGCCATGATATGGACTGGTTTGTTATTTTCTGTATTTTTTTGCTACATGTGCACTGTTTCGCATGGCTGTGCATTTCTTCGCATCTATGTTTCCTCGTGCGCCACTGTATACTTCCTCGTGCAAGATTCTATACCAGAGATCTATTTTTAATTGCTATATATTTTATCTCTATTTTTCATGCTAACCACTAATTTTTACTATTTTTAGTGGTTTGTGATTTGTGATTTACTGTTGCTGTTGTTGATTTGTACTTGCTTGTATAAACAAAAAAATGATTTGCGTTGCATTGGATTTGAGGTATTTTGTTGATCTCTATAACATTTTAATTTTGGAAATTAAAATGAACATCTCATGTGTTTAGCTTGAGTGTTTTCTTGCTTTCATTGATCACATTTCCAATTAGTGCTCTAAAAATGGACCCAGATTTGCTTTCTTGCATATATGTTTCACATAGTAATTAGGCCCTATGAACACTATTTGTGGCAATCTTGAGAGAGTGGGCTTCATTCGCTTGTCTTACATGAAAAGCTCTTCTTGACGATAGATCCCCTTGTAGGTAGGGAAGGATTTTGTTTTTATCTCATTGTTCAACTTGGTTTGGGCTTCAATTCTTGGCAATACTTTCTCTCTTTGGGGAGATTGGTGTCATTTGTTGTTGTGTGAACCTTGAATGAGGTGATTTCAAATTAGTGGGTCAATGAATCATGTTTTCTATGTTTTGGTGAGGTGAAGAGGCTAGAGGATTATGCTCTTTTCCCTTTTGGGAGAATCAGAAACTTGGAACCCTTGAATCCAAACAAAGTCCCCATGTGGTCCATATTGTGAGTCTTCCTTGTTAGAGAGGGTTAACCATAGTGGACACTCCCTTTATTGGGTAAACCATGTGGATGGAACCTCAAGCAATAATAGTCATTTTTTCCATGGTAGCAACAACCACTATATAAATGTCCTTATGGAAGAAATCTCCATGGGTGTAGTTTCTTGTGGGTTGTCAGATCTCCTCAGCAGCTCCTGATTGATTAAATTTTTAGACTATGTCAAAACCTCGATGTGCCAAGATTGGATTTCACCCACTTGAGATTGCAAAAGTTACAGAGTCAAACCATTACTAAGAACCATAGTGCAACCAAATTTTTATTCTCTAGGACTATGTGCATGATTGAAAAACATTTGAAGACATACACAAGTAGCATTCTTATGGAGTAGAAATACTATGACACTATCCATGTTCATGTGTAAGGTTTCTTTTTCCCTTGCTCATTGTTTGAAGACGTTGACTGCTTGAACTCCCTGATTTCTGTCTTGCGTGCCTGATTCATGATAAAAAAATTTAATGTACCTAGTTGGTTATTTAAATCACATGAAAAGTAAGTTTTGTGTCCTTTCCTTGCATGAGAATTGTTTCTTCACATCATTCACTGCGTTTCCTCATGCGGCTATCTGAGGATCCTCGCGCAAAACTTGTTGTCAGTCACTCTTACCCTATTTCACCAGTCTGATTTTCTTCACACGACTCTACATTTTGTCACATGGTCCGGTGCGATTCCTCACGTAAGAGAGCATTCTGTTGTGCGAAACTGCCTGTCAGTGAGTTGTTTGCTGTCATTTTTTAGCCCATTTAACTTGTTGTCCTGTCATTTCCATTTTTCTGGGTTGATCCGGGTCAGATTGGATTACTTACCCCACTGTTAGGAGCTTGTTTAACTTTGGATTCTTACATTTTGACCTCTTGGATTAGCAATCTTTGATTTCACAAGTGACCTTGCTTGGTGCTTGGTAAGCTAGGGACCATCCTTGTTGAAAAGATAAACCTTTAGATTCTTTGATAACACACTTGGAGAGTTTTGGTAGTCTCTTTTCCATCCACTTCCATACAATTTCAATTTCAATCAATATTAATTTGGGTAAGACCATCCTCCTGATCCATATGTTCTAGGGTATTCACCTGAATTTATTGGGCACCTTTGTGGCAGTGTTGGCTTATGCCTCTTTGCAAATTCTCTATCTTATCACCTCTTTTTGGACAAGTTAATGCCCTTTTTATCCTAGTTTGGTACCAACGCTTCTTATGGTAATCCTATTAGGTAGTGCCTTTTTCTTTCATGCTAGTTACAACAAGATATCAAGTAAATCAAGGAAAATGACCTCAAGTGGTTTTTAACCAATTACCCTTGGTTCAAAATCGCCAAAGACATAAGGGAAAAGAACCCATATTTGATCAATCACCTAGGAATACTTTAGAAGTGTGGTTTGATTCCAAGAGTCATCTTAGTGAGTTGGGTATCCCCTTAGCATCTTCTCATTCTTCTGTGGATATGAGTCACACAATGACTCAAAGGGAGAGGGAAGCCAGAGATAAACGTTATGAGGATACATTTGTAAAGAGTGGACATGCTATTTCATTCAGTGGTTCCTCTCATAACAGTAGACCAACCTCACCCCTTATTTCAACAAGATATCTAGATGCACACCAAAGGGTTGAGAGAGAGAGAGGTAAGAGACATGCTTATGATGATGAGTTATCACAACATGAGAAACAAGGAGGTGAACTTTATGATACTCATGTCAATAAAACTTATACCAACAATTTGTTTCAAAATTCAAGACCTCGTTCACCTCTTCAAACATCTACCAATTACATGAGTGATAGACTCAAGAGGATTGAGTGTGAAAAGAAAGCATTCCAAGATGAACAAGCTCATAAGGAAGAACAAATTAGACGCCTAGAGTTGGAGAAACAAACATTGGTGTAAATGGAAAGAAAAACCCTTCAAGAGGAGCGAGATAGACTCTTGGCTAGACAACTCAATGATCCATTCAACAATATGCATGTTAGTGGTGGAAACGGTTCTCCTCCATCCACTCCTCCTAGAACTCCACGGAGTAGGAGACATTCAAGATTGCCATCACAATCTCCTAGTCCTAGGGGAATAAGGGTTTCTAGACATGATCATCATAGGAGAAAAAACCCTCCCAAGAACTCAAGACCACCTTTACAACATGCTCATTATGGTTCACAATACGGTGGTAGTAGCGCAAGCTTTGATCGTACCTCCCAAGATTTCATGCAAATGCAACAAGAACCACTTTTCCAACAATATGTGGAGAAATATTTGGAGCAAAACAAAGACAAGTTCCTAGAGAGTTTAATCAACAAGGGTGCTAGAGTACCTTACAACTTTGATGTGGATAAAAATATTAAGAAGCAAGGTCCATCTCAAGAGGAAAAGATCAATGAAATGCAAAGAACAATGAACAAGATGTTTGCACCTAAGAATTCTTTCTCATTGGACTCGATTTGTCCTAATCCTTTTGATAAGAGTGTTGACATGAAAGAATTTCCTAGAAAGGTCGAAATTCCTCAATATGACAAATATGATGGGAGCGGAGATCCACATAATCATGTGCGCCATTTTTATACCACAAGTTTTGAGTTTCATCAAGATGATTCATACCTTATGCGATTATTCCCACAAAGTCTTAAGGTTCAAGCAATGGAATGGTTTACTAAAATAACTCCCCCTATTAAGACTTTCAAAGAGCTTGTTCACAGATTTGTTCAATACTTTGCATACAGTGTTTCAAGATCTATCACCTTGTTGGAATTATGTACCTTAAAGAAAAATCAAGGGGAGTTCTTTGTCACTTTCTTGCAAAGGTGGAGATGAAAATGCTCTTGCTATTCTAGAACTATTCCTGACAATGAAAAGATTGACATTCTTGTTAGTAATTTGGTCCCAGAAATGCAGTATGAAGTTAAGAAAATGGGTTTTGATTCATTTGACACCACGGTTGAGACGACATGTAGAATTGAGGATGTTTTAAGAGAATAAGGAATTTTGACTAAACATGGAAATAAAAACAACAATGGTCAAAACAACAACTCTAACAAGGATAAAGGGAAGAACCAATATTGGAATAGGAATAAACAAGTGGTTAATGATGGAGTTGTGGATTCCTCCCAATCTAAAGATCAACCTGTGCTACACTTATCTAGCACTTTTCAAGCTACAAAGCTCAATACATCCACTCAACAAGATAGTAAGGCAAATTACCAAGGTAAGCCTAAGGGTGAAAGACGTCAATTTGCAAAACTTGGTGAAACATATGGGGAAATTTTTAAGAAACTTGTTGATAGCAATCTGATACATCCTCTAGATGCAATGCATTTTTGCATACCTGAAGTTAAACCATGGTGGTGGCAGGAAAAAGCCTTTTGCATATTTCATAATGGTATTGGACATGATGTTGAACATTGCGGGAGACCCAAGCATATCGTTCGAGATCTCATTGAGAGTAATCAAATTACCATAGATGGATTGAACACCAAAGCCGATCATAAGGCATTCAAGGAACCTTTTCCCAAATATGAAAAGGGGGAAACCTCTAAAGTTAAGAATGGAAAAGCTGAGATTAATTATACATACACAGATGCGGAAAATGTTATCAATATGCTTGAATTTGTTGGAGAAATGTTAACATGATGAGTGGAAGAGATCCTTATGGTTACAATCTAGATGAAGATTCTCCCCCTATTTTTGATAAAGAACCTGTTGTGGTGCTAAGGGGTCCCAACTCTGGAAGGTCATCTCAAACCCTTAATGTTGTTACCCGAAGTCAAGGTCCTGTTGTCATTAGAGGACCCAATTCAAGTCAATCAAGTAAACCTAGGAAAGTGGCACCCAAGCCTGTTAGCTTGAAACCAGCTGTTAATCCTAAATCAAGTTATAGCCTTGTTGATCAGTTACAAAGAACCCCAGCTCAAATTTTGATCTTTGAGCTCTTAGAGTTGTCCCTGAGACATAAAAAAATCCTTGAGGATGCTTTGCGCATGACAAACATCTCCAACAATTTAGATGTCGATCAATTCCAAAATACGGTTAATCACATTGCTACCCCTCATTTCCTTTCCTTTTCAGAAGATGATGATAAAGCTTTGAGCCATCCACACAATCTTTCCCTTCATATTGAGGTCATAATTCATAGAACCCGTGTCAGGCGCGTGTTGATAGATGGGCGTGCTCAACTTAATATTTGTTCTTTTAGTATTTTGAAAGAATTGGGGTATTCTGAGAAAGTCATTGATACTAGAAAAATAATTACTATCAAAGCCTATGATGAGGCAGAAAGAAGTTCCAAGGGGTTGGTTGTCCTTCCTGTTAGGATTGGCCCTATTGAAAAAGACATTGTATTTCAAATAGTTGATGTTGGACCCCTTGCGTATAATATCTTACTTGGTAGGTCGTGGATTCATGATATGCAAGCAGTGTCGTCTACCTACCATCAATGTGTTAAGTTCCCCTACAATGGAATAGAGATTTTTATACCTGGGGCTAACACTTTATCTGTCAATTCAATTTTAGCAGGGGCTCATGTTCCCCTCAATAGAGAAGCAGAAGATTTTGATGCAACTTTAGCATAATGTAAAGACAAGCTTAAGTCGATAGACCTTGGTATGGGGGGGTATCAACTCAACTCCCTCACAACATTGCCAGTTTCACCTTGGCCTTATGGAAAGCCTTCATCAGAAAAGAAACCTTCCTCTTCAACTATGACTTTATTTGGCAAATTTGTAGAATCATCGATGCCTATCCAAGATGAGAAAGAAGTGACATTTGTTAGAGACTGGCTCTATAGAGAATAAAAATATATGCACAATGAGAAATTCTATCCCTCTCCTAAGACTTATGGATGAGGGTATACCTTTGTCAAATAGATGAGCTATCCTAGATATGGACCCCTTAATCACAATTTGGATGCTAGGTCCGAACCTCTTGATCATGCTCAATTTGGATGCAACTCTAAGAAGCCAGTTGGACTAGGATTTGAAAATTACAACAAGCACACTAATCCTCTCTTTGAAAGGTTGGATAGTGATGATGAACCAGAGTATGTACCTAATTTGACAAATCAGTAGGATATGTGTGAAGATTCGGTTCCTTCCACTACTCTCCTTTGGAGAGATTTAGATATTTCAATCGCCCATCCATCAGTTGCCACATTATAACAAGAATCAGATATAGAAGATCCTTTGAGAGAGCGTCAAAGAAAGAATCTTGTTCATTTAATGGAAAGAGACAGTGCTAATTTTGATGAAACTGGACCTTCTACATCACGATGTCCCAAACCTTCATGGTGTAAGCATCCTAGTCGCGGTTCAGATACAAGTTCTAATGAGTATGAATGGGACTCTTTTTCGGAGCCCTCCATAGTTGATAGAGATATTGATGTTATTCATAGTTTTAGTTCTCAACTTGAGGTAGCCAACAAGTTACGTGTAGGATTAGAGGTTTTGAACCCACATGTTGCCTTAGTGGATGATTCTTCGCTTGTTAGGACGAATCTTGATTTGGGTATCTTAGAGGGATACTTGACGGACTCTAACTCTTCAGTCACCACCGATAATATCATTCATATTTCTAGCCTTGAACCAGTTGTTGATTTACCCCTTGTTCATCCTGACCTTATTGATTGGTCCCAACGCTATCAAGAACCTGAGCTTTTAACATTCCAAAATGATTATGAGATAGATTGTTACCTAAATTCCATTGAACCCATAGTCTCTTCCACCAGTGAACTGGCTACCAGTATGATAGAGCCAGACATCAAGTACCTTAGTCGCAAGATAAAAAGAAAAGAAAATAAAAAGAATAGTTGTTCTGATGGTGAAAACCACTGTGTGGCGGTGTTAGGACCAAAAAAAAAAAGTAAAAAGAAATGACATATCCAAAGGTGAAAACCACTCTGAGGCACCTAAGGATGAGGTACTTGATCATCTCCCTAGCTATTTTCAAGATAGATCTTCAGTGCTTATTGAGCCAACACAAGCAGTTAATTTGGGTATGGATGAGGCTCCACAAATAGTACACTTGGCTGAGTCCTTATCACCAACAGAAAAAGAAGCTTATACTAAGTTCTTACAAACAAAGAAGACTAGTTTTGCATGGATTTATTCAGATATGCCAGGGTTGGACATTAATCTTATTATGCATCACTTATCCATAGCTCCAAATGTCAAACCAGTTAAACAAAAATTGAGAAAGATGCATCCTCACATAGCTCTTCTAGTCAAAGTTGAATTAGAAAAACTCCTTGGTGCAAAATTTATAAGATTTATTGCCTATGCTGAATGGATATCAAACATTGTACCAGTTTCCAAACATGACAAATCCATTCGAGTTTGCATAGATTTTAGAGATCTCAATAGAGCATGCCCAAAGGATGAATTTCCACTCCCCAATATAGACATGATAGTGGATATGACTGCAGGTTATGAGATTTATTCTTTGATGGATGGATTTTTTGGGTACAATCAAATTAAGATAGCTCCTGAAGATCAAGAAAAGACTGCATTCACTTGTGCATGGGGTACCTATTGTTGGAATGTTATGCCTTTTGGATTAAAAAATGCAGGAGCCACCTATCAACAAGCTATGACAACTATTTTTCATGACATGATGCATAAAAATATGGAAGATTATGTGGATGATGTAATGTCCCCACCAGGGAACCCATAAGGAATCAGGTCTATGACCTAAAATTACAGCTAACAAAATATTTTTTTTTTACATTCTAACATATCATCATTACCATTCACAAATACATTCCTTAAGGTTCCCTTAATGAATTCAATTACCATTATTAAGTATTTCATCTTACTAACAAATTCTATTTCCATTACA
>MU225379.1:374459-386485 GCA_018584345.1 Thuja plicata
TTGCAACTTCTCTCTTCTTGTCTTCTTCTTGCATCCATGGCTACTCATGTAGATTAGATTCATGTTTCCTTTCATAGATTAATCTTGCATTTGTATTTCTTTTCATAGAATAATCATGCATTGTTATTATTTAGATTAATTTCCTTTCATGCATTGATATCATATAGAGTAGATCTCATTTTTCATGCATTGAATCTCTCATTTCATGGTGTACTTGCATGGGCACAACTAGGTCAATCTAAGGGCCTCCATTACAAACCTTTGCACTCCATGACTAGAGAGCTATGAGTCGATATTTGAGGCCTCATTCTTGAGCAACCTTGGATGGAATGACCCATAGAAGTGTGACACATTTTCATCACACACGATCTAGTCCAAGTGAATAATGTTAACAATTGTGGAGAAATGGTTACAAGCATTGAAATGCAGGCTTGATATACTAACATAATGTATTTTCTTAAAAATGCAAGCTGCCTAGAGAGTTTGAATGACAACCAAAGGAGAAGTATGAGATTACAAGCTCAAAGGTATGTATTATTATAGGGTGAATTGTACTGGAAAATAGGTATGGAATATTTTTGTTATGTCTGGACAAAGGGAAATCTGAAAAACTTTTGAGAGAAATGCACTCTGGAATATGTGGAGGACACTATTAAGCCAGAGAAAAAACTCATAAGATCTTAACGGTTGGCTATTATTGGCCCTATTTGTTTAAGGAGGACCATGATTTTGTTAGGAAATGTGATCCATTTCAAAGGTTCTCTAATAAATTTAAGTTTTCAGGTGCTCTTCTGCTGAATCCTGTAGTTGTAGAAGCACCTTTTGTCATGTGGTGAATGGACTTCATTAGACAATTTGATAAAAAATCAAGTGGGGGACATAGTTGGATTTTGGTTGTTATTGATTACTTTACCAAGTGGGTTGAAGCAATCCCAACTAAGAAGGCCACAAGCATAGTGGTTATGGAATTTTTGATGAATAATGTGGTTACTAGATTTGGTGTTCCTATTAAATAGTAATGGACAATGCCATGTGTTTTAGATCAGAATAATTTGTTGATTTTTGTTCTGACATGGGAATTGTTATTTCATATTCATCCCCTTACCACCCACAAGACAATGGACAACCAGAATCTAGTAACAAGAGCATTTTGTAGATTCTAAAGAAAACCTTAGAAAATAACAAGAGGGCCTGGCATGCCAAATTGAAGCTTGCTTTATGGGCAGATAGATTCACTATGAAAAGGGCTACAAGAAAGTCCCCTTTTGAATTAGTATATGGTATCTAGTCTAGAATGTCTATGAACAACTTGCTCCATGTTCATAAATTCATCCAAGATGAGGGTTTAGAAGTTTCTGAGCCTATGCAAGATAGAATGGTTTAGCTAGTGGAATTGGATGAAGTGAGAAGAGAAAGTCAAAGAGAAAATATTAAATTGCAGCAAAAAATGAAATGTCTTTTTGACAAGAGAGAAAATGATAGAAACTTCTAGCATGTTGATCTAGTTCTTCAATGGAATGCAAGGGCTGAAGACAAGGGAAAATATAAAAAAATTGAGTCCTTATGGTTGGGCCCCTTTATTATTCACCAAGTTTTTGGAAAGGATTCATATCTTCTAAAGAATATAGATGGTGAGGTGTTTGAATTGCCAGTGCAAGGACAATTCTTAAAACCTTTCTTCAATTAATTATTCTTTCCATGCACTATACTCTTGTAATCTATGTGCAGGTGTGTTTGCTTTCTATTGTGTATTTCTTTCCAAGTTGTGTGTTTGTTTCTACAGTAGGTTAGTGTAGTTATGGTCTGCCTCCCAGAGATCTGTAATTCTTTCTATGAGATTGCATTCAAGCATCCTTAGATAGAGTCACTGCTGGGACTATTTTGTGTTTTATGAGTCTTGCTAAAAATTTTGGTTCCCAATGTCGATTTATGCCCTAAAATTCAAAGTGTCTTCAAATATGCCTTCAAAGTTTTCTGAAAGTGTTCTTCCTAGAGCAATGTGGTACTAAAAATGGATGAAAGATTTAAACCCTAAGTCTTTTGTGTCTTTACCATGAAAAAACCCTAGACCCTCATGACCTTGTTCTATTTTGAAGTTACTTTTGTCGAGTAACTTAAGTTTTTAAAGTCATGTTCCTTTTTATCATTTGCCTTATCTCCTAATCTCATGATCAAGACCGAATATTCTTTATGGTCTAGAGACTTGGCGCAAGCTCTTATATCCTAATCTTGGGAAGAAAGGAATATGCTATTATGGACTCAAAGATTAAGCATAGGTGGTCGATCTTGTTTTCATTGTGCGGCTGGCACGTGATCGCTAGACAAAGATGATTTTAGCTCAAATATTGGGAGATTTAGCAAGGACCGTGGATGCAGTTTTCATCATGTGGCTAGCATTAGATCTCATGACTTAACTCAAGTTATAAGAGGTATTTGGAGATTCAGAGATAGGATTTATCTCTGAATCTCGTAATCTAAACTGAGGTTAGGAAAAAGTTTCCTTTTTTGCTTTGTCGCTAGATCTCCAGATGGAATCAAAGTTAAGAAAAATGTTCTAAGACTTAGCGAGGATTGTTGATCTCATTCAAGATGAATGGCTAGAACGTGATATCCAGAAAATAATCAAGGTCAAGCTTTCATTTAGCAATCTGGCGAGGGTCGTCGATCTTGTTCTATCCTTGGTTTGATCATTTGATCAACGCGTAATCTCTCATTTAACTCCAGAGTTAGTAAATCATTTAGCCACTTGGAGTATCAGTTATCTCCCAATTTCTAGATGAACCTGTGATTGAGGCCAAGTCTAGTAAAGTTTATTTTGAGATTTAGAGGTTGCTTGGTCACGTGATCTCGAAATGAAAGTGCAGTTAAGGAAATAGTCTTGAGATTTAGGGCGAGTTGTTGGATCAAAATCAAGATCAAGGGTTGTTTCTTAATCTTGGAAAGAATTGGTCAAGTACAAAAGCATTCAGAGACTTAGCGTTGATCATTGATGAAATAAAAGATCTAAGGCTAGTGCGTGGTCTCTAGATTAAACTTGAGTTATAAAAATTATTCAGCAACTTAGAGATTTATTCAGTCGTTGAATCTCCAAATGAATCAAGGTTAGTTATGGTTAGTTCAAAGTTGAGTTAGGTTTACCAAGAAAGAATCTTGACCATTGATTAGCATATAGATGTGCGTCTGGCCTTGAATCACTACAAAAGGTCAAAAGATCTTGAATCATTCATCGATCAAGAGGTAAGGTGCTAAGATGCAGACGCATGTCTAAGTGGCAAAAGAAATCTGTGATTCTCGTCAAGTCTCTAAATAAAACCCGAGTTAAGAAAATTATTCAACAATTAAGAGATAGCATTTATCTCTTAATCTTGAGACTTGACTAGAGTTAGTACAAACATTGGGAGATTGCGAGATAGCCTTTATCTCGTAATCTCAGAATAGTCTGGAGTTAGCATTAAGAACTATGAAATCAAATAAGAACCGTGGATCAAAAGAAAGATCAAAGGTTGGTGCTAGATCTTTGAATGAACCATGGGTCAAGGCAAAGTGTTCAGTGGTTCAGAGACTTAGTTATCTTTGAATCTCAGGATTAAACTCAGAGTTAGAACAAAGTTATCCCTTTGCCTTATCATTGAATCTCTGAATGGACCTAAGGTTAATTTAAAAGCTTAGAGACTTGGTGAGAATTGTCGATCTTATCTCAGATGAACGATTGTCACTAGATCTCCAGATGAGACTCAAGTTAAGAGTTTTATTCAGTGACTTGGAATTTTATTCATATCTAAATCTCCATATTTGATCGTGGTTGAGTAAAGTCAAGTAAAGTTACATTGTGAGATTCAGATACAAGAAGAGATGAGTTACTCGGTTTTAAGAGGTGAACCAGAGGCGAGGTAAACTTAAAATGTGTGGCCAACGCTGAATCTCAAAATAAAATCAAGGTTGTGTAAATCATTCAGCGACCTAGTGAGAACCGTTGATGAAGTACAAGATCTGTGGCTAGCACTAGATCTCGTAATATAACCTAGGTTAGAATAAACACTCAGAGATATAGAGATAGTGTAGTCACATAATCTCCAGACAGACTATGGTAGAGCTCAATGTAGTGAAATCCTGAGTATCCTGTTCTCGTGCCCTTCCAAGGAAATAATATAAAAAACAAAGTTAATAAAAGATTGGAGATCTTAACAAAGTACACGTAATCTGTTGAAATGTAAAAAGTAAGAAAAGAAGGCCAATCAAATGTCATCTTGAGCATTTTAACATATAATAAGGTTTTAAAAGACAAAAAGTACTCATGACTTTTTCCAGCCAAACATTCAAATTCAATCACTTGTCAACTTCAAGCGTCGTGGAGAGCTTAGAATTGATTTCAATACGCACAAAGTTATTATAGAAGTGATTGAGCAATGGTTTCCAGGTTCTCAACTAGACTGATGCATTGATGATTCAATGATAAATAGACACAACACTTGTACATTATGCTTACCAAAGTTTTTAGAGCAACATAGAAAAAAAAAAAGTTTCAAAGCAATTGAAAGAAGCATTTTTCAAATAGAATGATAATTTAGAACCAGTGAAGATGAGTCAAGCAAAATCAAGTAGGGCTTCAGCTAGTGGTGAAGGCAAGGATGCAGAAGAAGAACAGAAAGGGAAAAAAATTATTCAGATGAGTTTGTTGCTCTGCTTCATGGAACCAACGAAAGTAAAAAGGTAAATGATGAATACTTCTCTGACCACATGTAAAATTGTAGGGACCCCGTCACTCCTGGGTGCTCTGGTTATCACTTGTTCAATTACTTTTATAGTAATAAGGATAGGAAAAACCTGTGTCAAACCCTTGGACTTTAGGTTTAGCCAAGTTAGTAGTCCCAGATGTTTTCTAGTTGCGGACTTATTTGTAGAATTGGCTAGAAGATATGAAACTATCTCCAAAACCATCAGAAAATACGATGAGACAACCCTAGTCACCTTGGATAGGGCTTCATTTATGAAAGCCTTTGGTATATATCATGCTTCTTCCATCAAAATTGACCTAACCAAATTGAAAAACAAATATACCGAAGAAGTCAATGTGGTTAATAATTTGATCTAGTCTCACGTGCCTAGGTTAAATAGAAACTATATAGCCCCAATGCCTGCTTCTAAGGGTGCATCATATGAATTCAAGGATTAAGTTTCTACGTGAAGTATCTAGCTTATGGGTTGTGTAGAGTATTGAGGATTGATGGGCATATTGAAAAGATGCCTGCAAATTTACTAATGATCATCCTGGATATCCAGAACTCCCACGTAAATACTAATTTTGACTATATTCAGTATGTTATTGATAGAATACATGAGGGCCTTGTAAGTATTCAAAAGAAGACTAACCCAAAATTCATGCATTATTCAATTCTAATGCATTTGATTTTATTCTTCAACATAAATAGTATGGATACTGAGAATTTGAGATCCATGACACACTTCCAAGGCCAAAAAAATCCTGTGCATTTCTGAATTAGGGTTTGGAATTATACCTCTAATGAGAATGAATTCTATGGCTTTCAGAATTGGGTTGCACATCCAATTTTAACCTTGTTAGGTTTTAATGTAACTAGGCTGACAGTCAAGGTGCTTAGACTTCTAAAACCTTGTAAATATGTGGAAAAATGGCTAGGAGATCACAATCAGGGAGATTTTTATTGTGAAAAGACATACACATTAATTAGGGTTTATGGGTGCTCTCAACCTCCACGTATACTTCAAAGGTATGTGTCTCCAAGGGTTGCCTTAATGGAGTTCATTTGGAAACTAATGTGGACAGACAAAGAACACTTGGCCCCCCACATAAAAGGTGCATTTACACCAAGGCAATTCAGTTTTGTCGATTTCACTATTGAGAAGAGGGCTATGGATGTAGTAAACAAGTGGTTAGGGCAATGCAAGATGAGCATGGACTTATACAGATACGTGGATCCTGAAGGCTTCATCAAAAGTGCTAAGAATTTGCTAACCCCGAGTGTTACTGCCATCAAGGAACATGAGGGGTGTGATGAAGAGGATGTTATTAGAAATATCCTAGAAGATGAAGAAACAGAGAAGAGAGAAGCAATGTACTAGGACCTAATACATCTGGAGAAAGAGATAAAAAAGAAGAGATTACTTTTTGAGGTTTCTTCCCAGGATTGCCCTATATGAAAAGGATCACAAAGATGATTGAGATGTATGACACCCTATATAATCAGCTAGAAAATCAGATTGAGGAGAAATAAAGGGTCCCTGAAAAGAACTCATCCTTAGAGTATGAGGAAGATAGTGAGGGAGGATAGAGGATTCACAGTCCACCTCAGATAGATGTACCACTTGGTTTTGAGAAAAGCATAGAGGCTCATGACACTAAGGCAAAAAGTGAGCCTCCAAGGAAAAATCAAAGAATAGAACAGGGAGAGCCCTCTAAGATAGAGACACAAGAGAAAAAGAAAGATAGAATAAGTTCTTTGATCATTGGCAATAGGCAGTATCATCACTAATTAAGGAAAACTATTAGAGAGGGAAAGAAAAAAGAAAAAGACATCCAAGAAGAGGTGAAATTTCCCCTCCAACTTTGCCAAGATGAAAGAGAGATTTAACAAGAAGAATGTGTGAATGATGATGCATTCATCAAGACTATTGAGTTCAAGAACTTTCTTATATGGAGAAAGCAACAAGAAGTTGGATCTCAGTTGCAGATAACAAAGTGTGGTACCATGCAGAGTGAAGCCTTGCAAGCTTTAAAATCCTATGATCCTGAATCTAAATCCATGACACTAGAGGAGGCTAGGAAATTGTTAAAGGCCAGTGGAATGTTAGTTGTGCCTGGATGGGATTTATCCTCTACATTTATAATTGATCAAATAAGGAAGCAACCAGAGGCTAATCTGTCTTCTAAGACTCAAATTGGAGAAACGATAAGGGGATGTGGATATGATCCAAGATCCCAAACTTTAGCTATGTGGTCCCTGGCCCCAAGAACACAAAATCCATCTCTAGTTAGTGTTGAAGAAAAGATGGATGGAGACAAGATCATCTAGACTGTCCAAAACACCTATGATCTTGAGATTTCCCAAGTTGTTACCCACTTTGTCCGCCTCAATGAGGCAAAAATAGAACAATTATCAGCAAGGTATGGAAGGCCCTTTGATGAGTCAATTGTTGTGGAAAAGGATAGAGAGAAGTGCCTAATGCAAATTAAGGCTTTACAAGGGCAAGTAGAAGCTCTGATCAAGTAATTGGAAGAGGCCCCCAGAGCTCTTCCTCCTCCAGCCAAAGAAGTTTCTTCTGTGCAGACAGATACCACTGAGGACTTTCCACAAGAAACATAGAAATTGGACAAAGATAAGAATGAAGTTGCCTTATCTGCATTGTTGAACATCTTGCAACATAGGATAGATATCCTAAAAGGAAAATTGGATACAGTGCACAAGGCATATATTAAGTTTCCTGATTTAGAGAAAGAGGTAAAAGAACAAATAGGAACTCTGGACCCATTGTTCAGTATATGTTCAGGTAGGGGGTCCTTATTTGAAAGGCTAGAGGCATTGCAACCCCACGTGATAGATCTCCTAGAAGCAGTATGCCAATTAGGAGAGATGATTGAACAAATTGGCACATCATTGTCATTTTTCAAAGGAAAGGCCAATCAAATTTAATCAAGGGTAAGTATGTTTGGCCTTGATTTTAGTAGGTTTTTCCCTCCTATGAAAGGGAAAATGATGAGATCAAGTCTGTTGAGGAATGGAAAAAATATTTTGACACTTTGTTGCCTAAGAAAGAGGCATTCCTAGTAGAGGAAAATGTTCTAGATATGGACAGATTCAATAAAGCCTTAGATGAAGCATTCAAAGATGAAACAAACTTTGCCAAGTTTGTTATAGATGTCAAGGCTATTACCAATGCCAGGTGGGAAAGGAAGATGAAGCAGTTGCAGAGTACACAAGGTTTCAGTGTGCCAATAGAGGATGAGGTCACACTTTAGGACAACATCACCAAGCCAAAGAAGAAGAAGCCAACAACAATTGATTTGGATGTGATAGATGAGGAGTGAATGACACTTGGCACCTGATCAATGAGCATAGGAAGGGTAATCATCATAAAGAATAGTGTAAGTTAGCTTGTATTGGTGGTCACTAGGTCTCATAACAACTTCACAGGTTACCCTGAATATCTGCGGACAAAGGTGCCAACTGCAAAAGATTTGGAATGATTTCAAATCAACTACTCAAGTGTATTTCTTCCACTGACTTAAAATGTAATTGTTTTTGTCTTTTAGCACTTTTTACTTTGCCTAGCCATCCGAATCTTGTTGCATCATGTCTCTTTCAAGATTCCAAGATGGCTAGTGCATACTATATATAACATGTTATATTATATTGTAAAAGATGCTGAACTCACAACTGCAAGGCAGATTTCTGAATTTTGTCTAGTTTTAAGCTTTTTGTCATTCTGAATGTATTGAGCAGAGATATTTTAATAAAATACAATGGAAGTTCATGTTTCATATCTATGATGTCTTCTTGTATTTGTGTTTGAGTTCTTGTGTATTTAATCTATAAGGCATTTTAGATACATTGGTTATAAGGTAACTATGGGATCATCTTTTAAGTTTCTTTCAAGGAGAGAGTAATTCTTAAAATTAGTTTCAGAGGGTTAAATATTAGTGTAAGAATCTGATACATGGATATGAGAATGAAAAGACGGCTTGTAAGGCATTTCATCTGAGTTCTATATGTGTTTGCATTAAGAGGTTTCTGTGAATATGCATTTCATTTGACTCTTTGCCCTGGATTAGGTATTGGTCTAGATTTGGATAATAGTTATCATCATCAACATTAAATCTAAACAATCCTTTTATATTTTTGTTTAAAGAAGATAGATGTTTATGATTTATATTGGAAAATACAAGTAATTTTATTGATTCCTTGGAGAGTGAATCATTAGGTTAGCATGCCTGAGTCTGGAACTCTAATAGATGAAGGATGAGAATCCTTATTTCACTGGTATTTACTCTTGTTAAGTTCATGGTCTGGCTTGTAAAGCTCTGCATAAGATTGGTTATATTCATTTGTAAAATGTGTTATCAGTTATTGCAGTAAAAGACAGGAGCAAATTAGTGCAAAACCTTGATCCATTGTCAAATTTACTAAGAAGCAGTCAATTGTAAAAGGTACAACCGCCTGAGTCTATGGAGCTCAAAGAAGAAGGAGGATTAAATCCTCATCAATTAGACTATTCCTTGTTTGATCCATGTCTCGGGAATCATAGAGTCAACCATTGATGCTTAACAAAGGCCCTACAAGAAAAAGCACTAACACTAACAAGTACCAACCAAATAATTCATGAAATTTCTTCCAGACTTTCTTATGAATAGTATATTCTATAAAATGGAACAACATACTATCAATATAGATAGTACTATAGCTTCATTTAGCATATATTCTTATATATAAGTTTTTAAAATGCCTTACTGAATTAAATAGTTATTAGTTCAATATTTTTCAAATTCCCTTATGTTATAGTAGATATCTAATTCTTTATTTCTATGTATAATAGTTTTATGGAGCGAGAAAGGTCAATGGTCCTCGGTTTTTTAATTATTAGAAAAAAACAACAAGAGAGAAATAATACAATGGACACTTAAAATTAATTTTGCATCCCTCAAATTCCTAGATTTAGGATTACAATATTATACAAAAATGTAAATGTAGGAATCCTATTGTAAAGCAAATTGAATTAATGTTTGGGAGAATGTGGAGCGTCCTCATTAACTAAGAATACTTTGGATAAATAGGGGTGAATAGGATAAAAATAGATATGACATAATCAGAGGGATTAGAAAGGAATATTGTGTGGATATTTATGTATTATTAAAAATGAAAAATGGATATTATTTGGCTATGGATAAATGAATATATTTTGATGTGGATAATAAAATGGATTTAATTATTTAATAAAGATGAAGATTTATGGATATGTTGTTATTATTTTATTAAAGATATGCAATGAAAGGAGAATTTGGAAGGGGACTAGGAAATGGGTTGTGTCATGGTGCTAGGTAATGTCAGGAGATGGTAAGAAATAGGAGTCTTCACCTACCCAATATATTAAGACTATAATTACAACCCTCTAACAAATAATAATGGGTACTTAAGTACAATTTGTGTTACAAAAAAGCTTAAATTGATTGCTTATGACATGATTTTTATAATTTTAAAAAGTTATGCTTTCCAAATAGAAAATTAGAGGTTACAAACATATTTCTTGTGATTTTCTAATTAATTATTATTTTGGCCAAAATTTGACTTTTATTGGTATGTGGTGACTAATCACGTCATCAAGCTCAAATTGGTGACATTGTAAGTAGTGAGGGAGTGCATGGGGTAGAGCCCCTTCTATGGGGCCTAGGAGTGATCCCCACTATGGGGGCCTAGGGGGAAAAGCCTATGGTAGGGGTCTAGGAGAATGCCTTTGAAGAAAAAATGCTCATTACTAAAAAAAGAAGTTGGCTATTATTTCCATATGTAAATTGACCTTTATAAACCACCAAAGGCTTGATAATATAAGTGGTCGTGGGATGTAAAAAGCCTACAAACTATAATTTTCTCTTCATTGGATAATAAAAAAAAAGTGGATGATTGTTTCTCTATGGATGTATCCTATATTGGATGAACCGCATTAAATTTGTGTGTTATTGTGAATTATTATTTT
This sequence comes from Thuja plicata, assembly GCA_018584345.1. Lineage (NCBI taxonomy): Eukaryota > Viridiplantae > Streptophyta > Pinopsida > Cupressales > Cupressaceae > Thuja > Thuja plicata. Next base: position 385,182 of record MU225379.1, read on the forward strand.
AACCTCTTTTATTTTGTATTATATTTAATATTGATTATTTCTCTAGTTTTCCTAAAACCTAAAACATTTGTGAGAAAAAAATTATGTTTATCTTAGAAACGAGGGAAAACATATACTTGAACTAAGAAATTTTCTTGGATCAATATCTAGAAAAAATCACCTAAATTAATACAATTTAAAAAAAAACATTTTGTTGGGGTTCACCCAGCAGTGTGACAGTAATGTCACAAAGCCTTGTTGATAAAGTGTCCCATGTTCCAGTCTCACTTCTACCCCGAGGTATGTGGAACCCATCTACTGCTGAACGCGCATGCACGAGGTCCAACACAACTGACATGCTCAGAGCTCTGGATTCACCCGCTCGCTGGAACTCACGGCTACCACAGTTGTTGTCTTGGATGATGGTCAAACTGACGACTGACTTTGATCGCAAGTTTGCTCGTGGCGTTTGGTCAGGATGCTCTCGACATCAACACTATGGTCCATGTCTGACGACTACCGCTGTGGCTGCTGTCCCTGGGAGACATAAGGAGTTTCCATGTCGGCAGAATTTAGTGAAGTGATAAGGGCAATGGCTAAAAGAGCGAGGATTTGCACCTCGTTTCTTCCGCCATGCTGCCCGTCTAATGCCCCAACGTATTGCCCTCTGTCGCAGGAACCCGTACATGTCCAAACAAAACAGTACTGCTGTATTGATTATTGTGATGTTCAGGTAGTTTATAGTTAAATTTATAATATTTTGATTAAACTTTTGTTTTATGTAAAAATATTATTTTATTTTAAATAAATTTATTTAAATTATTTTAAGTCTTTTATTTAAATTAATTTTTTAGAAAATAATTTTATTTATTATTTTAATATGAATATATTAATTTTTTGTAATGTTATTATTATTTTAATATCAATGTGATATTTCTAATTGAATTTATTAAATATAAATGCTTTCAAAAATACAATAATATTTTTAATTAAAAATTAACAGAAAAATATGTTTATAATTTTATTTTAAATAATAATAAATATTAAAATATTTATATATATTAATATATAATTAAAATTTTTGTATTGATTATAAAGTTATCAAAAGGAGAATACAACGAGCAAGTTCAAAGTATCATAAAGGGGACAGGACCCCAGCGGAACAATAGCTCAAAAGAGCAAAACGAAATGAGTACCAATAGCTAACAACAGTATACAAAAAGGAGATCCCAATAAACCACTAATGGAGGTGTCCGTCAGTGATATCGACCCATGTGGTCCAGCCCTTTTCACCTTCCATCCATGCAACTTTTTTCTTATTTTGA